>JAKCPB010001295.1:0-134680 GCA_021442155.1 Cymbidium sinense
AAAGGAAAATGGATGTTGTGTATGCTCTACCAAGAATGAAATGGAGGGTACCCAATACAACAAAGGAAATTCTAACTTGTGAATGACACAAGTACATTACTAATGTATAAAAGATAAAAGCCTATTTCTAAAGATAGAGAGAGGAACTCTCTCAAGCAGAGTCACTAAAAAAATCTATGGAGACAATTTATGACACCATGCAGATCTTAGTGATACTTATTTAAGTAATCAAATAAGTCATTAAGGGATAAATATATCATCTCAAAAGATAAACATATTACCCTATAATAAATTTGATTACTTAATAAGGACTCCTAAGGTTGATGGGTCTTCAATGTACCAGAGATTTTCCCCTAAGCTACATGAAAAAGTAAGATAGGGTTTATCCTTTTTAAACTTATTTTACACAACAATCCTTTATCCCACTATGATGTGGGATAAATAAGAGAAGCTTAAAAAGAGTTCTAAATAAAGTAAACTCTTAGACTAAATGGAGCTATTATACACAATAGAAGTAAAGTAACACATTATAGAGTAAATATAAAAGAAACTATAACCTAACCACCCATCCCAACCACCATGATTTAAAAGTAATGTATTTGCAGGATATCGAGCACTTATAGAAACTACCTCTAACTTAATAAATGTAAAAAAGCAATGTGGCACAGAAAATAAATTTTTTATAATAAAGTAAAATAAATAAATTATAGCCATACTCTTACAACCTCATTTGTAACAGCCAAATGGTTAGTGCAAACAAAGTGACCTAACTATAACCTCCTTATACTAGTGAGAACACTATTGTAAATAATCATAACACATAATTATGTGTAGACTAGTGCATCCAAGGGACATCTCATATAATGCTGACTTACCATGCTAAGCCAAATGAGTAATTTGATCATCCTAAGGATTAGCACTTTTGTGTATATTATTTCCAAAATAAGTGTGGCTTTAAGTTATTCAAACAAGCGAATTAGTCAAATAAACATTTAACCATTATTAAATATTTGTATTTGATAAATCTTCATCTAATAATATATAGTAATCAATCATGATTTTGGTCAAGTTTATGCTCCAAAAGGACATAATTTAACTTAATGTAGTAACTAACATGCAAATGTATCAATATGATAAAAAGTAGTTGACACGATCAATCATAAATGGATATTTTGGTATCTAAGAAGAGTTAGGATATCAAAGATTCTAAATTGTGATGCAAAATATATAATGTTCAAAGTGCAAAGAAAAGATGAATGAAAACCATCCATTTAAAGCAATGAATTGGGATTGAGTATATGTGTATACTAAAATCCCAATGTTGTTCATCATATTGGTTGGAAACTAAGGAATGATTTAATCATAAATGCATGACTGGGGAAATAACTAATAAGTAGTTGATTAGTTCTCATTAAGCTTGATCTAAAGAGAAGATCTAGTTCATGAAGCAATTTTAATAAGATTGCAAGAAAAGAAAACATTGCCAAAATGAGTTAAGTCATTATATGTATGACTAACTCATGAAAATTCCTAGTTATATAAACATGATTGAGACATTAATCAAGGATCTTGATTTAATGTATATCATGCAGATGAGTAAACCACACTTTTGTTGGGTAAGTGTAAGATAGCTTAGAAAATAAATATGTTGAGTAATTAAAAGGGCAATGTATTTTATGATGCAATTGTCTACTAGTTTGGTTCAAAAATTAATTAAATCTTATATTGTTTTTTAGAATGATCTTAGATTATGTGTTTCCATAAAAGGTTGATCTACCTCTAGACATGATCATCTTATGTGTGCGTAGTGGTTAAGATGGGGTTGACTAATATAATGAATCCCAAATAACAATAAAATTTAGATCAAATTAATCAAACTATAATGCAAGTGTGTAGACATGATTGACGACTAATTTAACAAATACTAGTACAAGAGTATTGTAAAATACATAAGTGTTATACTATTTTGTACAAATAACTAAGAATATTCATGATTTGAAATGATCCAATGGCTCAAACTAAAACTCTAAGTTGCTCATGTTTAAGCGTGTTCGATATAGTCCTTATTTAGCTAAGTTGACCACACTTATTGATTACATGTGAACATAAGTGATTTTTTCTTAAAATGTATTTTAAATTAATTAATATTTAATTATTTAAATTTTAAAATTATTTTGAATTTTGCAATTTAGTTAATTTTATTTGATCTTAGTTAATTTTATATTTTATTTTTATTTAACATTTATTTGATAAATGTTGACTATTTAAAAATATTAATCAATTCACTTATAGTATTCCTTTTAAAATTTATTACAATTTTTTTTAAAAATTTAGTTTAATTTTTTAAATTTATATAAATTAAATAATAATTTTTTATTTTAATACTAATTAATTATTTATTTTATCTTTTAAATTTATTATTTAAAATTTTTTTGTTATAAAAAATAATTATCTAGTTATGATATTAATTTAAAGTATTTATGACCCTTTTGCCATGGATAGGGGTTATTTATTTAATTACTTTAATGATTATTTTATTTTCTAGTTATTTTTTATTCAATTAGATTTTTAATTTAGAATGAAAATTGATTTCATTGTTCAAATAATCACAAAAAAAAGTTATGAAATTTTCATGCAGGGTCTCAATAATCAATTTAAGCATTCACTAGATTAATCATAATTTCTTAAATTTATTTTACTTTCTACTAATTTTAAATATTTGCTTAAATTTATTTAGTAATTCATAATATTTTTTAATTTGACTTCAAAAGTTATGAAACTTTCATATAATACTTAGATTTGTGCCATGAGTATTTTTTTAATTCTCATAGTTTTGGATGTATTTTTATTTTGTTTAACTTTCTTCTTATAAATAAGAATTAATTTACTTCAAAAATATATAATTAATTTATTTTAGCTTAAAGATTATGAAAATTTCATAATGAGTTTAAATATTCAATTGAAATATTATTTTAATTTTCCATAATATATTTATTATTTTTATTTTTTATTTTTTTTTTATTTTTTTTTAAATTATTTTTTTTTTAGACTAGTGAATTAAATATTCTACTAATTTGTTTTGCAATATTTAGTGAATATTTTAATTTTGTAATTTTGAATATTCAAATATGCATTTAAAATTAATAACTCTTTGCTTTTAATTCTAATTAATTTGAATTTTCTATAGAAGTCCTTAGGATTGTTTTACACTATATGTTTAGGTTTCATATTTTTTTTTGATGCATTTAAGTTATTTAATCATTCAAAATAGTGGATAAATAAATTCTTAAGATTTAAATTATATAATATAATTTATGTTTAATAACACTTCTAAATTATAATATAGTGTAAAACTAGAAATACCAAAATTTAAACCTATTATACAAACTAGAAATACCAAAATTTAAAATATAACATTTAAATTTTGGACTTGGTATGTGAAGTTTATGGACCAACCCATCCTAGACTATTATATCTAATTTAAATTAGATCTAATGGTTTAAGGATCATCGCTTACTTTAAGACAAATCATGCATGGAATGTTTGGGCATTGGTTTGGGTTAGTGTGATCTAAATAAAACTAAGCCAAATTTGAGCTCTCCTATTCATGTGAAGTAAATACTTCACTAGCTCGAGTAGGAGGAGGGGAGTCAATTCCATGGCTCTCCAAGCCATGGTGCAATTTATGAAGCGAATAAGAACATCCATGGACAAGATAAAAAATGTGAGTGAGATGAATGAACTAAGTATTCCTAAATGAATGGCATCATTTTCCCCATCCTAGGTATGCCTCTTCCTCCTCTAGGGCATTATTCCATTAGTTAATGTTCCATTGCTTTCCTTTCCATGAAAGGTCTATCTTATGATGGTGCTCAAACAACCTTCCTTCAAATGGCACTCTGATCCCTCCATCAAACTTATCATCCCAATCTTACCATGAAATTTTGTGAAGTCAATGACTATGGTTTCATTAAAAAAGCCAACCATAAGAATGGCAAACCAACTTTATTTCTCTTTGATTCTGAATATTCTTAGTTGGTAGAACCCCTTAAGTTTACATTGGTTGGTAAGTGCACCTACAAACATTCGAAGATGGACAATATACAAAAGCACTTTCATGAACTCATGCTCATTGGATTGGAATGTCGACTCTTAGATGGAAGGCATATTGTCATAAGGCTCAAAAAAGAAGATTATGCTCTACTCTTCTAAAAAAACTCTACCACATTGACAATGTACTAATGAAGGTATTAAAATGGACTCCCAAGTTTGATTATAGCATTGAACCTCCTATAGTCCCAATATGGATAAAGTTTCCAAGTCAAACTCCATTTATTTAACAAGCAAATCCTCTACTCTCTTGCTTGCAAACTTTGGCAAAGCTATAAAGCTTGACTCACTTTCAACTTCACAAGACCATATGTAGCCAATGTTCTTATAGAAATGGATATAATAACAACTCATGCTGGTGAAGTCTGGATAGGAACTCTAATAAATGGCTATTTGCAGCAAGTGGTGATTTAATAGAAGCCACATTACTGCCCCCAATGAAGAATGTTTGGACATCTGCTTGAGGAATGTTATATTGCTCGTCTAGAATTAAGGACAAGGAACTCTAAACCATATTAAACTGAGGAAGGAAACAATGAGGAGCTTACAAACTACCTATTAAAGATAAACTAGATGTTACCACAAACCAGCATGAACAAGTCCTTATCACTGAACAACCTGTGGCAATAGCAACAACTAATAAACTTAAATCTACAACTCAAGGAGACAATATTGATGTGATAATATAGGACCATTTATCCATTCTAGCTAATTAGATCGAACAACACAATAATGAAATATTAACCTGAACACCATTGGTATCAGATCAACCAACCAATCAAGAAGAAAATAATATAGAGCTTCTAAGTAGTCAACCAGAACATAACGATGTGCTCTCACTAGTATTTACACTACACACGACCAATCTTAAGGATTTAAACCACATAATTTAAGACATAGAGGAGGAATGGCGTCACAGAATCTAAAAGAAACAAGCACAATGGAATAAGGGAATTAAGGCATATAAATCTGAATGTAGCAACATTCATAGAAAATACCTCCTCAGCTTGGATTTTAGGCAATTTGTATGATAGGATTGCTACTTGAGCCTCTAGGGGCTTTAAGTACTCTAAGCATAACTATTTTTCTAATTTGGAACATTAGAGATATTTCCAACAAGGTAGCCTCTAATAGACTTAAGAGTCTTATTAAAACATACAATCTCCAAGTTTTTTGCCATCCAAGAACCACTCATTCAACCTCACAACATTGAAAAGCATAGATAGAAATTTCAAAGCTTTAACATTGCTCAAAATTGGACAAATAAAATTTTGCTATTTTATAAAAGTGCCTTTCACATTGACCTTTTGATTGATGACTCCCAATTTGAACATATACACAAAAACTGTAGTAACTATTCTACACTCACCACCATTATATTTGCAGCTTGCTCTAGAGACTCAAGAAGGGATCTTTGGACCAAAAACATTTCCATTAGCCAAAATTACCAACATAGTTGGCTAGTGTGGGGTGATTTCAATATGATCATAGACTCAAATAAGAAAAAAGGAGGAAGAAAACTAAATAAAATTGTTATCTGGAAGTTTGCTAGCTACATTGAAAATGCACTCCTAATTGAACCTAGTTTTAGTGGATCACCTTACACATGGAATAGAGAGTGAGTCTTTGAATGGCTTGATATAATTCTATTCAATACACAATGGCTCGATCATTTTTGGCATTCTACAATAAGACACCTGAACATAACTTGTTAGATCATGCTCCTCTTAACTATTGATTACCTTTATAAACCATCCAAACCAACCTTCAAATTGTAATATGTGGACAAAGCATGACCTCTTCATCGATTGCCTTCAAAGTGCATGGACATCAAATTCGGTGACATGGACTAGATTTTGAGTTTATGCAAAAAACTTAACCAAAATCTCAAGGAATAAAATTGGAAAGTCTTTGACAACATACAAAAATAGATTAAGGCACAAGAACAAAAGGTATCCCTCCTTGAAAATCTTCATATCAATGACACCTTAATGATAGCTGAAGAAGACCTCAAACAAGCCCAACTAACTCTCAATGACCTCATTGTTATGGAAGATGATTTCTTAGCACAAAAAGCTATTGTAATTAATCTCAAAAAAATGACAAAAATACAAAATACAAAAGAAGAGGGAATATAAAGCCATTGGTTGCAAGCAAAGAAGACATAATTGAAGATGGTTTCATACTACAAGTCACTTTTTCTAGAACAAGAGGTAAATCTGAACCTATTTTGTGATGATTTATTCAATACTAACATTATTGGGGTATGCCAATTGGACTTAGCATATACTCCAATGAAGGATAAAATTTGGAATATCCTTGACTCTCTCTGTGGGTCAAAAGCTGTAGGACCTGATGGTTACACAACACACTTCTATCAACACTCATGTCATTAGATTAAACAGGATGTTATCTCTGTTATCCAGGCCTTCCTTCAGGGTAATGACATGCATAAATTTTTTAGCTCCACAACCATCACTCTCATCCCAAAGTCTAATAATAAGTATAATTGGGAACATTTTAGGCTCTTCAATCTATCATTAATCATAAGCAAAACCATCAAAAAAATTATGTCCACTCATCTCCAACCATACCACCCAAAACTCATTTCCAAAAAATTAGCTTTCATTCGGGGAGGAACATCTGGGTATATTCTATTAGCATAAGAGCTTATCCTAGACCTTAATAAAAAAAAAGTAGGGGGAGGAAACTTCATTATAAAACTAGATATGAAGAAGGCATTTTATACCATCAATCAAAATTTCATCATGGAAATTTTGGAAGCTAGAGGTTTTCAAGAGAAATTATGCTCCTTGGTTAATAGACTACTCTCAAACAACTACTATTCTATCATCATTAATGGTGAGGCACATAGTTTCTCCAAAGGATCAAGAGTCATAAAGCATGGTGATCCATTTTCTCCATCCCTTTTTATACTAACACTTGATTACCTCTCTAGAATGTTGGATGTAACTCATAACTTCAATAGAGCAATCAACTATACAACCAAATGGAAAATAAATATATCACATTTGGCATTTTTTGATGATTTATTACTATTTTGCAATTGATCCAAAAGATCAATCCAAATAATCATTCTTATTCTTAATATCTTTGAAGCAATCTCTAGGATGACCTTCAATGAATCAAAGTGTTTGATTATATTAGGAAACATTGCAAAATGGACTAGAAATGGATCAAAGACTACACTAGTTTCACCTATTCCCACCTCCCATACACTAGTTTCATCCATTCCAACCTCCACTCATATATACCTTGGAGTATATATACATAAAGGATGACAAAAAGCATAATACTTTGATGGTGTTATGAACTATATTCAAGACAACAAATCAATTCATGGGAGAATACTCCCTTATCAACTAGAGGGAGGATAACTTTACTATAAAGTATTCTCAACTCAATCCTCTTTATTCCTTATAAACCAAGTTAATGCCAAATCAGACACAAATCAAGATTGAAAGAATCTTTAATAGATTTTTATGGAGTAGGAAAAATGTTTCTATACATTGGGTGAGTTGGAAAATGATGCAAACCAAAATGGGAAGGAAGGCTAGGATTCGTCATTAGTAGACTCTATTCACATCAACCTAGATGAAACTATGGATCAAAGTTAAAATGATTCCTTATGGACCCAAATCCTATTTAGCAAATATTGCTAGAAGACCCTTCCAACTATGATTTAGCAATGAAAAGCAGACTCCCAACTCTAGAAGAGCTTATTGCACCATAGAAGAGAAGAAAACAAATTTATTTTCTAGCATATGGGGAATGGTGCTCATAGTTTCTTAAAGGATCACTAGTTTTCAGAAGGTTTACTTCAAATTTTATAACAGAAACTTCTCTAATCAAGTCAAAGTTTGTGAATTCATCATTAATGACAATTGGAACATCAGCTCAATGAAATTCTTCATGAAGATGTTCTAAAGAGGTATTTAGCATTCCTCTTATCCCACATACAAAAGGCAAATTGATGTTGAAATGTCAAAATGTTAAGCTCTTCATGTCAAAGATCCTTTTCCAAGCTACATATAATCCTAGTACCCTTGAATGGTAGCCTATTTTTTGGAAACCAGCTATCAAACCATCTATGTCTTTCCTATGATGGAGTTTGTGGCACAACCTAATCCCCAGATGATATATCAAAACTTAAGGGCCTTAAGATTACTATATACCACCTATGTAGAAGGGATGAGAAAAATATAATCCATCTATTCATCACATGCCCAATCAACAAAGAAATATGAGATGGAATGCACTCTCAATTCCAAATTGACAAATCAATGGATGACTCTATACAAAGCTACTTCAAGGACTAGAACAATTCTAATCATTATAGCAAGAAGGACCATATTTACATTATTCCACTAATTTTTGTGTGATTTATTTGGATGGCAAAGAACTCAAGCAAGCATGGAACCCAATGAGAAGGTGTGATGGATACAATGCCACATCAAAACCATATTGCTAAAGTTGGAGCTACAAATCTATTCAACATCCCATTAAAAACTAGGGAGAAGCCAAGATTGTTTCAACCACTTCTCATACATTCAAACAAACCAAAAATTGAATGTATTAAGATAAACATCAATGGAAATTTTAGGATAATAGACAAACCAATAGGTGTTAGAGGTGTCTTTAAAATACACATAGGCCAATGCATCTTTCTATTGTCCATCCCTTGGTATACAATGAATGCTCTTCATGTTGAAGCTTTAGCCTGCCATACAGCTCTAAAGTTAGTAGCCTCCCTCCATTTCAAAAAAATCTAGATTGAAATAGATTGTTCAATGCTTTGCAACTACATTTCCATTGATGACCTCTATCTCTGGAACATTACTTACATCATTATGAACATCATGTTGATGTCTAAATAATTTTCAATTTGATTTAGCCACATCCATCGAGAGGGAAACAAACCTGCAAACTTATGTTAGAAGCTTATAATTCTCTTTATTTTCCTTTGTCTTAACCTCTGATTATACTTTCATTTTTAATTCATAGTAAAAATCTTCTTTAAAAAAATCCATGGACAGGATAAACAAAAGAATGAAAATTCCCACCTTCAGGGGTGCTTGAATTGCTTGGTAATAAATTAGGAGACTATCAAAAAAATGAGATGAACTTGTGTGCACATTTGATTAAATTGCCTCCTTCTAAATCAATTGATGGACTAAAGTTTGGTGAACTCTTTATCATGGCTTAGTATTGAGATGAAATAGGTGGTTAGGGAGGGAAAAATAAAATTCAATTTGCTTAGTGGAGCTTAGAAGAAATTAGCCAACCTTTGAATTTGGAAACTTAATGGACTATTTATAGAAAGAAGCAAACTTAAGCTTATCCCATGGTTGAGCTTGGTTTAGCATTCATGGAGGTAATTTTGTCTAAGGTGCGGTTGGGAGGTGCTAAGGAATTTATTTAAGGAGACACATGGTTCAAAGATGATCCCTTAGTCAAATATGATTGGAGTTTTCCATCATTCTTAACTCCTCCATAGATACGCTTAAAGAAGCTTGAACTTAAGTGACCCCATGGGAAATGTGATGGATTTTAGTTTAGGCTAAAGGAAGCAATAGTATTTTTTTCCATTTGTTAAAATAGAAAAGGAATACTAAAGATTTTTGGTATTGTTCAATTTGACCAATGCTCTTGGCTCATTGATTTGACCTGTAAAGGTAGGTCAAATCAAGTAGGTATGAATTAGAGTATTAATGTGGACCTCATCATATAGCTTCATGTTAAGTTTGAGTGGAATGTTTCACTATTTGGTTATTCAATTTTACTTCTAAAGTAAAACATGCTAATTTAAGATCAGTTTGAATGCATGGTTCAATGTATTTGATTGACCCACATGGAGTGGTCAAATCAACTTCCCAACAAAATATTTTGGCATATTCTTGGTCATAATGATGCTCAAGAGTTTAATTTATTATAAAAACTAGGTTGGTCTAGTTGAAGCCCTAAGTGGCATGTTGATGTTATTGAGTTAATGTTATTATTATGACTTTTGGACTTGGGCCAACTAAAATATGGAAATTTTATGAGATATAAAGCAAAATGGCTTGATTCAATCTAGGCTTATTAATTTGATGTTTAATGTCATTAATGTAAAACCTTATTTTGGTTAAATTGAATCAAAGAGGGCTAATTGGGTTAGCTTAATAAAATTAGACCCACCAATAAACCTAAATTGTTCATTTA
The DNA here is from genome assembly GCA_021442155.1 of Cymbidium sinense. NCBI lineage: Eukaryota > Viridiplantae > Streptophyta > Magnoliopsida > Asparagales > Orchidaceae > Cymbidium > Cymbidium sinense. The sequence continues at coordinate 10,333 of JAKCPB010001295.1, forward strand.
AATATAAATGAATTTTCTTGGATAATTTGTGGCTAATCTCTTAATAAACCTTAAAGTAGACCTAAATTTGACCTTCAGTATGACTTTATGACTTATTGTCATTTAAGGTTTACGTCATACACTTTAATGGTCCAAAATTTGATAATAAATATTTTTAAATAAAATTTAATGATTAGTGCTCATAAGGTTAACAAAGAAAAGCATCTACCTATGGGTTTAAATAGGATGGAGGTAGATGAGTTCCTTTGACTAAACTCTAAGTCAAATCTTTAATTATGTACTTATGGGTTTAAGATAATTAAGTTTTCTATGTTGGTTTTTTGAGAAGGATTTAGAGTTTAGCCCTACTTACATTTTTGATGTGAACAAATAGCATGTATTAGTCCTATTTATAAAAAAAATGTGCATATTCAAGTTTTTTCTATTAAATGGGTTTAAATAAAGCCCATCCTAATGTTAAATTTCATTTAATAATATCTAAAAATTTGATGGACTTTTTCCAACTCATTCAATGTTCTTCTTCGTGGATGGTCTATTAATATTTAATCAAATCAATATAGCACTTGAGAATGAATGTTATACAACCTTTAGAGCTCAATAAACACTTATTATTATAAAGTTATACTCTTTAGGATAAAAAAAATGCAAGTCCTACCTATCAACAAGCAATAAATAACTCAATTTTTTGATGAGTTATTACATCATAGATAGAATGTTACATGGATGATATTGTTGAAAAAAACAAGGCTATTGAAATCATGTAGCTAATCTTCAAATTATTTTTAGAAGTATGAATTAAAAATGAATCTCTTCAAATGTGCTTTTGAAATTTTGTTAGGTGAAACTTTGAAATTCATTACACGTTACAATGGTATTGAAATAGATTCTACCATGAGTAAGGAAACTTTAGAAATTGAACCTCCAAAAAGTTTTACCTAATTAGATCTTTGTAAGGAAGACTTGAATTTTTAAAGAGGTTCATTTCTAATTTATCAAGTTGATGTCAACCATTTGTTGCTAACTAAAAAATGTTCAATTTTATTGAGAGGAATGTTGTTAGATGTCTTTGATGACATCAATATATTATTATAATTACAATTATTGACATCTCCAATACTAAAAAAATTTGTTAGTATTATATATTGTTACTCTTGATGAATTAGTAGAACCATTACTTGCTCAAGATAATGAATAGGGCAATAAAATAACTTCATATTAGTTATTGATTTGTTCTTATTAAGATAAAATATATGCCTAAAGAGAAGCACTACTAAAATTAAACTTTGTAGTTTCGGTGTGAAGGCATTAAACTAACTAATGAATTGTTGAACTTAGATAAAGAGGCTATCAATATCATGGTTGAAAATTAGATGTTATCTCATGAACAAACCTACTTCTCAATTATTCCACTTTATAAGAAAATGACTAGAGACATATATTCATTGAATAACTCATTATGTAATCCTCCTTTGAAATAATACATTACCCTCTTAAATTTATAGGAGAGCATTATAATATACAATTATAAATGAAGTTTATAGGGACAACCATTTGACCAAATGTGGCTTTGTTGTGTAAATAAAGAAGAAGCTCAAAAGCTCATTATTAAAGTCCATTGTTGATCTCATTTTAAACAAGGCTAACACCCATCCTCTTTTTTCTACTTAGGATCCCAATCCTATATTAAGAATCTCCTCACCTAGACACTTATGGCACTTCATTAGTAATTAAGTGAGTATCAAGCTTAGAACCCAAAAATAAAATGGACAAAAATAAAAAAAATAAAAAAAGAATAAAATAAAATGAAATTAAGAACTTAAATCTAAACTAAAACTAAATAGAAATAAAAACCTATAAATTAAATTTAAATCGAGCTTATGGCTAGAATTAACCTAGCCCAAATTTTTTAATTGAACGCAAATTGCTCTAAATTCAATGAAATTGAACAAAACTCAAGATGAGACATATTTAAAAAAAAATCTAAATTCAATTAACTCCTAAGTAGGTTAATTTAGTTCATTAACCCAACTAACACAATTAAGCCCTATTTGACCTAAATTCAAACTTTATTAAACAAAAAATTTAATTTAATTGGGATTTAAGTTGGATGATTACCCCATTAAGACCAAGTTAAATCAAATAAAAATCAAGTCAAATTAAACTATCATAATGGATTAAATCATCATAATAACTAAACCCATATCAAAATTGAATCAAGGCCTAATTTGGCAAATTGGCCAAATTCTCTATTAAGATAAAACAAAATTAAATTGAAATTAACCCAAATTATACATTTCAAATCACTTTAAGTATAAAATTGAACTTAATCCATCTTTCCATTGGGTCTAATTTGACTAATTTGGTCAATAAACACAAGTGAACCCAAATTGAACAAATCAAGCCATTTTGGGCTAATCTAAAATAAACATAAATCAATTGTAATCAACTAAACTAGGTCACTTCAAAGAACTCTTTAGACATAAATTTTTTTATAAAAGGAAGTTTTCATTGATCACTTAAAAGATACAAGTAATTCAAAATAGTTCTAAAGAAGAGAAGTGTTACAAAAATCTAGATCTAATGTAAAGTAAGTTGATGTTGTCATTATGCACAAGGATGGCTAATTTTCGGTCAATATTCCTAGAGATGCAAAAAGATTGAGAAATAACTCCTCTTTTTGCCAACATATCAGCAAGATAGTTACCATCTCTCCATATGTGGGAGAAGAAAACATACAGACCTTTTAGCAAGTTCTTTAAGACTTTGAAATCATTAATAATAAACTAAGGTGTATAATGTTATTTGTTCTCTAAGTAATTGAATGAAGATCATGGAATCCGATTCAATCTAGAATTCATAGTGAGATTTAAAGAAAGCAATATTGAGTTCATAAAGGCATGTTGCCACCTCAGCATGAAGGGGAGAGAGTGTAGCATAAGGTATAGAAGTGGAATGAGCATTTACCATCATGTTCTTAAAGAGTCCACCAATTCTAGCTTTTCTATTTTTAGTATCAAAGCTCCCATCAATGTTTATTTTAATAATAACATGAGATGGATTTTTCTAGTATATGATTTCTTATCCCTATTTGGTGTTGTCTTCACACAATCCTAATGTATCCATTAAATGTCCTATTATAGATTCTCTTCACATGACCCTATTTGGTGTCATGTGCTTCTTCTCATTTTTGGCCATCCATTTGGACCATAGGATAATCGAGGGTGATCAACATGATATTTACACTCAGATATCCTTTGTTTGCTAGCTTTGATTAGATCTTATATTGATTTTGCTTTGTAATTCATGTCAACTTGTAATAGGTCTTCAAATGCTCTCCATATTCTGTCTAAGCGCAATGTATGAAGCAATGTGGTATACACTCTGCATATTCCTTGCATAATAAACATATTGATGGAATTTGTAATCCTTTAAGCTTGAGTATGTCATCCATTGGATTAAAACTGTGAAATAGTCTACAATAGAAAAATAAAATAAATGGTTTGATGGTTGGGTTCCATATTGCATGTCCCCATGGAATTTTTTTAGTTCCTTTCCACCAGCTGCCATAGATAGTTTTGGAGATGGATGAGGCTTTAGATTGACCTTTTATAATCTTTTGTGTTACTTTCTATTAGAAAAGTGTTGATTTCCTTACATGTACCCAATGGGAGGTGCTCCTTCAATTTTATTACATTCCAGTTTAGCATATTCCATAATTTTAAATTTTGTTGTGATTGTTGTGGTCTTCCATTCTTTTTCCAATTGGAAAGTGCTCATTCCTCAATCTAGTGATCATTCTAGAAATTTATGTTTCCATCTTTCATGTCCCAAAAATCAAATTTTCAACCTCTTCTCTTTGTCATATGCTTCCATGTTGAGGAGTCGATTTCTTAGTTTAATGGTCATTAAGTGAGTTTGGTGGAAATAATTTTTATGCCTAAATTCAACCTAGATGGAGTTTTTCTCTCTAAATTTGATCAATAGCTTGATGGTATTGCATCTAATATTGTCTGCTATTATTTTGAATTCCAAGCCACCATTATAGATCAATTTGCTCAATTTCTTCCAACTAGCCCAATGCATTGATTTGTACTTTTAGCTCTAAATGCATATATTGGGCATCCTTTCTATTTTCTTTTGAGTGTTTTTGGGGATTTGTAGTACTTGAGTGACTTACAATGGAATTTAGTGGATGATACTTTCCACCAAAGTGATCCTTCCTTCGAATAAAAGGAAAGAGTTCTCTCATGAGTTTAATTTGTTTGGTATTTTATCTATGAGCTCATAGAAAAGGGAAGGCATGAGTCTTTTCTGTATAGTTTGATGCCAAGGTAAGTAAAGGAGTAGTGGAATGAATGAAGCATGCCTTTTCTCTGATCATTTCATTTTGTTTTTGGTAATTCATTTTAATTTCACAAAGAAACATTTGTTAGGATTTAGATCCATACCTGATAGTTTTGTGAATTCTTTGATGATTGCCATTTTTGTGTTGATGAATTTTTGCTTCTATTAAAAAAGAGTAATAGAGCAACTACAAAGGCCAAGTGTGTGATCTTAAGGCTACTTGTGGTGTGAAATCTGAACTTCTTTGTGGATGTAGCCTCCTTATGTAGTTGATTTGAGAGGAGTTTCAAAGCTAATATAAAGAGGGATGGGGAGAGTGGCTCACCTTGCTTAACCCTCTACTAGCTTGGAAGAATCCATGTGATTTTCAATTAAGGAGGATTTTATAATGGTTGTTCTCAAAAATTCTTTGAATTAGGATGTAAAATTCATTTGAAAAATCTCTTTTTTTAAGTGTTATGAGGATGAAGCTCTAGCTAATAGTATCAAAAGCTTTTTTGAGATTGATTTTCATGATCACATTCCCTCCTTTTCCTTTTTTTATCAATGTCCTTGATGAGCTCTTATGCAGAAGTATATTGTCAATTATATTCCTTCCTTTCATGCAAGCTACCTGATTTGGGGAGATAAGGAATGAGAAAAAATTTTCAATTATATTTGCAATGATCTTACTAATAAGTTTGTTTATGATAGGAGTTAGATAGATAGGCTTGAATTTGTCCCAAGTGTGATTATCTCTTTCTTTTGGAATTAAGAATATAGAGGAGGTGAAGAAAAAATTATTACTTTTGTATCCTCTAAAGAAGCACTGTATAGCAACAATAACTTCAATTCTCATAATATGGCATAACCTTTGATAGAAAAGAGCAAAAAAACCATCCAATCCAACTGCTTTGTAACCATCCATTGAATTGAGTGCATTCAAAATTTCTTCTTCCAAACAGACTAAGATAAGTTCTTCATTGTTGATTGATTCTTTTCAATCATAAAGAAGTTTTGGTTTGGTTGGTGGGTTGTGTTGTTTGTTGATGGTCTTGAGTAAGCTTGAGAAATAGTTCATACAATCCTCAATAATAATATCTTGGTTATGAATCCATCTTCTATATGTATCTTTTATTTTGGTTATACATTTTTCTTCTCATTTTTTAATGGAAGCGTGGAAGTATTTAAAGTTCTTCTCTCATTGGATGAAAATGTTTGATGAGGCTTTTTGTCTAAGATTGTCTTCTTCTCTATCAATGCACAATTGAAAGTTTATCTAAAGTTGCTCTAACTAAGTTTTAAGTTCATGTGTATCTTGTGTATCCATTTCATCCATATCTTTATCAAGGTTGTTAATCTTGTTCTTAGTGGATTTTATTAGATTATGAATGTTACCAAATACCTCTACATTCCATTTTAGAGCTTGAATAGTTGCTTTATGTAGTAACCATAATTTGATCCAAGGGATTTTATTTTCCACACTATGCCTAGCATTGATATGCTTGTTAAAGTCAGGATGCATTATCCACATATTATAGAACTTAAAAGGATGGTGGTTCTATTTGGAGATAAGGCTAAAACTTACTAGAAGTGGGGTGTGATTAGAGGCAATTCTGGCTAGGTGTTGTACCTCAATTGTGGAAAAGTATGAGTTACAAGCTGAGTTTACAAGAATTATATCAAGTCTTTCAAAAGGCTTTCCCCTTATCCAAAAATGACCACTAGAACCATCATCAAATTGGTTATATTCTTCAATGTATTCAACAAATTCGGAGATAATTAATAGGTTAGTTATCTACCTCCTTTCTTCTCAACTAGGCTAGCAATCATATTGAGATCTCCTCCAATCATCCAAGGCCATATTGTGTCGAGTGATGTGTTTTACATCTTTCCAAAGTTCTTTCCTATGCTTTGTCTATTACAAGCTAAATGATGGTAGCATATACACTTACATTTATATATTGAATGTAGATATGAAGATATTGGTTGGTATCAAAGAGAACTTGGATATGAAATCTTGATTTTATAGAATAGCCACCTTGTTACTTACATTTGAATGAACGTTGAAGTAGAGAACTATTCTTTGATTTTGGGAAAGTTGTGAGTGCTAACTATTGGTTCAAATAGAAAGGTGTTCAAGGTTATTGTGTCTTATAAGATTTTGGAGTCTATTAGTGGCATTAGCCTTGTCAATACCTCTAATATTCCATATCAAGATATTCAACATGAGGGAGGAGGTTTTCCCCTAGAGGGTCGTTTGGATGACCCTTCTCCAAATGACTATTCTTTTGTCATTTGATTTTAACTTGCTAGAAAGCTTTTAGTTCTTCAATGCTTTTCTAGTTTTACCTTTTGTTCTTGTGGATTTTCCATTCCTCCATGGCTATATTAAGTATATTATCATAATGTTCTTCCTCTAATTTCTCTCTTTGTGAGTTTAATTCTTCTTCCTTCTCACTGGTCAAGGCTAAAGTTATTTGCTATTGCGCTTGTTTTGTTCTCAAATACATTTTGGTGCATTAGATCAGATGTAGTTTGTTTAGTGATGCCAATTGTAGAACCTATCTTAACCATGGATGCATTGTACTCATTGGTGTAATTGATGGTAGAATTCAATAGGTTATTCATACTTTGTTGTTCACTATAAACTAGAATTATAGGTGCTAGTTATGTGTTGGCTAGTGGAATTCCATCTTCATTGAAGGTCTCATTAAACTGATTTATGTTTGGTTGTTTGAAATGAAAATTTATCTCTTTGATATTGTTGTATTAAGTAGTTCTTGGGGTATTCTCCATGTTTTCCCTAGATTGTTGTAAGGAAGAGCTAAAAATGTGTTACTAGCTTAAATTAGGAAGTTGAGTTAACGACAATGACCTTTGTTCAAATACCAAATTAGACTTTGAAAGGATAAATTCTAGCCATTTCTTTGCACATGAGCTATTGTTTTAGCATTAAAAGAAATGAAAGAAAGTCATGGAAAGAGAATGGAAAACAAGGAAAAAGATACAAACTTCCAAAAAAGAAAAATACCTTCACATCTCCTTTTATCACTCCACTTACTTGACTTTGGGGTGATCTCAATAACTCAACCAACTCACTCAATGAATCCCAAGCCAATCTCAACTAGTTGTCCACCACCCAAATCATTATTAATGGTGCTTTTTAGCCACCATTAAAGGGAGAAGGAGAGAATCTTTGTAAGCTCTCCTTTTGGCATCCTACACCTTCACTATCACCTAAGAAGTTAAACTAAACCTTCCCCTTATTTTTTCACACACAAAAACACCAAAATTAATTAAACTTTATTCAAGGGTGGTGACACTTTGTAGTTGGAGCAATTCAGAAGGAGACAAAGCAAATAAATCCAAAGGTTCATCTCAACTTAAAGAATGATTTTAAATCAAAAAATCATTTAACATTGGCTTGAGTGAGATAAATTTTAAATCTAATAGTCAAACTCTAGGTATTGGAGTTTTGTGAATAAAGTTCTCACAAAATTAAGAAATAAACTTAGATCCCACTTTCCCTTTCAATTTTTAGTGATTTTGATGCGAAAATGGAATTTTTTGGGAGATTAATAGAAAACCACCATTAGGGGAAAAATTTGTCGACCCCTCCCCTTAGTTCTCAATGGATTTGAAGAAGAAAAGCTATGGGCATCCATCCTAATTGATCGGATGGACGAACATGATTAGATCCTCCAAAAATAGATTTAAACTAGATATAATCTAGATTGTTAGATCTTTTAATGAATGGTCTAGGTCAAATCTTCCTTCCCAATCCATGTTAGCTCCATGGTCAAATCATACATTGATAGATATAAATGAAACCCAATCAACTTTGACTGTTTAAGTAAAAATAGGGGATTTTGGATTTAAAATTGTAGAATAATCTAATGAACTTAAAATCTTCAAATTTTGTTGGGTATTTTGAGACTAGTTTATATATTATCAAAAAAGATAATTCTTTAATTCATCCCAAAATTCTAATTCAATTAAAGTAAAAATTTTAAGGATGGAAACTAGTGATAATCCCTACCTACTATAAAATATTCAAGTCAAATGGGCTTCTAGATTAAGGTTTATAAATTTTTAAAGTTTATTGTCTAATTTTGAGTAAATAATTAATTATAATTTCTGAAATTATATGAACTCATCAAAATATTTCAAGTCACAATAATAAATATCAAGAAATATAGAAAAAAATATTTAAGCTCTCTAAATTACTGAAGTTCTCAACTACATTAACTTAGAGATTAATTAAAACTCAATTAAATAACTTAATTTTGCTAAATCTATAAATTTACAAAAATTAAATAGCTAAAAGAAATACAAATAACTCTCTCTCAATTCACAATCTATTGAGAATCAAACAAAATTTAAATATCAAAATATTATTAGATATTTTGGCATTAATTTAGAAACTATTAGAAATGATAATTCTTTAATTACTCACAAAATATAAACCCAATTGAACTAAAATTTTTAGGATATATACTTGTTGTAAATATCTACTTTATATATATACATTTCAAGACAATCAAAGCCCTAGTCCAATAGGAATCATTTTTTAGACATCTTAAGGTTAATTAAATTAAATAATTAGTATAAAACTATAAAAATTATAAAAATACATTAGAGTGTCTGAAAACATTTTCAATAACATTAGAGAGCTTAACAAAATTAAATAAAGACTCCTGATTTGATTAAATCACAAAATTACTTAATTACGGCTTCATAGGGAATTAAAATTCAATGAATTGAATTAATTAAGTCAAAAATTTATTAGTTCATAGAAATTCGATAATTAAGCCAAAAAATATAAATAATCATTTTCTATATTCATATTTAAGAGAAAAAATTTAACAAAATTAAAAGCTTTAAATTTTATGAAATATTTTGGCTTTAATTTAGATATTATCAATAAAGATAATTTTAACTTAGTCCCAAAATACAAACTCAATTGAATTAAAATTTTGAGGTAGAAACTTTGTGCAAATATCAATTTACCATAAAGATTTCAAGTCAGTCAATGCACTAGATTGATAGTTGTAATTTTTTAGATATATTACAATATTTAAATAAAATAATTAATATAAAATTCATGAAATCATAAAAATACACTAAAATGATTTAAAACATCTTAATAACATTAGAGACTTTTGGGAATTTATTGACTTCATGAGCCACCTATAAGATTGATTTTGATCATAACAAACACATGTTCAAATACTACTAATCAAGTTAAATTCAAGTGTAATAGAAAAATTCTTGATTCCAAGTTCTTGATCAATTTAGAATGCTAAAGCTATTGGATATGAATTGGGTAGAAATTTTTCTAGAAATTACTATATTAATGAAAATGAAAACCTCACTAAGATAAGATAAATGATTCATTCATTTTTAAATTATTCATTCTAAAATTATTTATATTTTTCTATATCTTAATATTATAAGTATCCATTAAGTTATCCATTTTGGATAGTATAAACTAAATGCATAAAATAAGTTCATTAAATGTGTATTCAAGCAAGATAAATTTTGTTTAAACTTTATTAAATTATTATTCATAATTTTTATTCACATTTTTATTACATGAAAATTGAATTATCCTAAAATTATCCTTTTTCTCTTATTCTCCCTCATATTATTATTTTCATCTTAACATTTTATAGGTCGAATGTTTTAATGGATTTTGTGCAATAAAATGTTTTAATTTCATTCAAAAAATTTTCATATAATATTCCCTCATTTTTCATATTTTAAAATTCAATTATTTAAATTTTGGATGTTGAATTATTTTGAATTATATTTTTTGAATCAAACTTCTTTATTCATGACATATACTTGCTAAATCAAATCAAACTTTTGTGGAATATTTTAAATGGCCCAAGCATGATTTATTATGATTATTTAGAGCTTGATTAATTTGCAAGTTATTTTAACTTTAAATTCAAATCGACCTTCTTTTCCAAAATAATTCCTTTTAAATTAACCCATTTTAGGAAAGTATTTAAGGGCTAGTCACTTTGTTTTAAATCTAAATAAATTTGTATATTATTTAAACATTTAATAGATATAATATAATTAGCTTTGATCTTAATTGATTCATGGATTAATTTGAGAATTTCCTAATTATAAAACTCTCTTGATTCCTTAAGGAAAATTTCCATAGATTTATTTTATTCAAAATCCCCTCATATAAAAAAATTCTTGGCTAAAATTTCCCATAGGTTTTCTCTCGCTTTAGCCATGATTCACATAGAAAACTTTCCACATTGGCTTGAATCAAGTTTTCAAAGGATCCTCTTGCAAATCACCTGATCGATCTTTATTCATTAGATTTGAAATTCAAATTGTTGCCAATTTAATTTTCCTCTCATTCCCTCATGCCTTGGCCAAACCTATACTCCCTCTTTTTCTATTTAAAGCCTTATTTCAACTTGAAAAAGGTTCCAAAAAGCTATTATTCTCTCTTGCTTCTTTCACCACCTTAGTTGATCTAAAGATTGATTGGAAAAAGTGAAAGTTTGATGTGTTTCCTCCCTTGACCTAAAGCATCATAGCCTTGCTCTTAAATTTATAAGGAGCTAAGTTCTTATATTTCAATTATTTCTTTTAAATTTTATAAAGTTATTTAAATATTCTTGTGTTTATTCACTTCATAACCATTAATTTTTTGTTTTTTTTGAGAAGAAACATAAAAAAGATTACTTTATTTTGTGCTTAGGTACTTGATAATCTTTTGGGTTCTTGTTTGGTCGAAAGCTAACATAAGGAGATCAATTTATTTGGAGCTTAATCATTTCATAATCCTTTTGTTTCTTATTTGGTTAAAAGCTCTTACAAATATTTTTAATTTCCTAGTGCTTAATCATTTGAATATCTACTATTTATCACTATTTCCTAAAGTTTTATTTAGGTTGGTCAAATTTGATTGTGTTTAACATCTCATCTCATTTACTTTCTATTTGGCCAGCCACTTCATCTCTTGCATAAATTATTTTATGCTTATTGATTCTTATCCATTGGTTTATACATATATATATATATATATATATATATATGAGTTGGTTGTATCTTTCTTTTTCCTTATTTTGATTGCTTGTTGGGTTGTACTTTCTATTAAAGAGTATGTGTTGGGTTGTACTTGTGAAGGAGATTGAGATTTGTTGTAATCTCAATTTTATTTTAATGAATTCCTATCCTAGGTGGCTAGGCATGGACATAGATCAATTTTGGGGTTTGACCGAATCACGTAAAAATCACAGTATTTTCTTTCTTTACTTTCCTACACTTTATTTTTCTCATATTTCCTTTCTGTCATTTCATTTCACTAAACCATTATTATTAAGTATGTACATTTTCTAAAATTTATTTTTAAAACCCAATTCAAGATCTTTTAAAGTTCATTCATAGCAACTTGTACTATTTTCTTGCATTAAATACTTGATTGAAGATTTTATTTTAATTTCAATTTAAAGTTAAAGTTAGCTCTCTTTTTATTAATATTTGATTGCTTTAATATTAGTATAGATTGGGTTGTGAGTGTAAAAATATTTTAAAATTGAGAGTTGGATTTATATCTTTCTTTTTTTATTATCTTGATTTCTTGTTGGGTTGTACTTACAAGTTAAAAAAAGTACATGTTGGGTTGTACCTATTAAGGAGTATGTGTTGGGTTGTACTTGATTGTGAAGGAGATTTTAGAGATTTGTTGTAATCTCAACTTTATTTTAATGAATTCTAGCCTAGGTGGCTAGGCATGGACATAGATCGTTTTGGGGTTTTTTGACCATGTAAAAAATCTATGTTTTCTTTCTTTACTTTTACACTTTACTTTTCTCATATTTCCTTTTCATCATTTCATTTTGCTAAAGCATTATTATTAAGTATGTAAGTTTTCTAAAGTTTATTTTTAAAATCCAATTCAAGATCTTTTAAATTTCATTCATAGCAACTTGCACTGCTTACTTACATTAAATACTTGATTGAAGATTAGAATTAATTTCAATTTATAGTTAAAGTCAGCTCTCTTTCTATTAATGTTCACTTGCCCTAATATTATAGATTGGATTGTGAGTGTAAAAATATTTTAAAATTGAGAGTTGGATTTATATCTTTCTTTTTTCTTTTTCTTGATTTCTTGTTGGGTTGTACTTACGCGTTAAAAAAGTACATGTTGGGTTGTACTTACCTATTAAGGAGAGTACATGTTGGGTTGTACTTGACTGTGAAGGAGATTACTAGAGATTTGTTGTAATCTCAACTTTATTTTAATGAATTCCTAGCCTAGGTGGCTAGGCATGGACATAGATCAATTTTGGGGTTTGACCGAACCACATAAAAATCTCTGTGTTTTCTTTCTTTACTTTCCTGCACTTTACTTTTCTCGTATTACCTTTCTGTCATTTCATTTCACTAAAGCATTATTATTAAGTATGTAAGTTTTCTAAAATTTATTTTTAAAACCCAATTCAAGATCTTGGGTGTTATAGCTAAGTAAAAGAATTTAACCACACCTCTTAGATTTGATTAGATCTTAGTATCATTTAATTTAGAGTTTAATAAAAGGATAAATTTGAATTACATAATTTAATTAACCTAGAACTTCAAAAGTTTGCAAGACATTAATCATTTAGTCAAAGAAATATGAATGACCCCTGTATGCATTCACTTTTTAAAAGGAATCTAACAAAATTGAAAATCTTAAAATTTTCTAGATACTTTAAAAATAATTTTAAAATTATAAAAATGATAATTTTTAATTACTCTTAAATTGTATGCTTAATTAGCTAAAAATGTTTATAATAAGTTCATCATATTAGTGTACACTTCCCAAAAAATTCTCATGGAATTTGATCTATCGAATCAAATGGTAAGAATTTTAGATTGCATAATGATCAAATTCACTCAATAATTAATTAAAAAAATTCTAAAAATTGTCCAATTTGTACTTTTGTATATATATACTTTCCTCCTGAAGACACTTAAGAAAAATTATCAAGCACTCTAGTTATTAGTGAACTCAAAATCACCAACAATAAGATTAATTAGTAATTAATAATTCATTAAATGACCTAGGACATAAAAAATTCATAACTATGTTAATCTCTAAAAATAATTATTAACCCTTCTTTATGCTTAGATAATGGAGAGCTTTGCAATGAAATCGAAAGTCTCGAATGATTTTTGGAATTTTGAGTGTAATTGCTTAATTGGGATTTTTCTCATTTATTTAATTAATAATAAGATATATGCCCAAATGCCTTAGAATTTTTAAGGTGTATTTTATTTACATTCATGTACTTTTAATTTTCTCATAATTCATAGGCTTATATTTCATTCTTTGTTAAATATTTTATTCTATTTAGGATTAATTGGATTTAATAATTATTAAAGCTTAATAAATCATAAAACTCAGGTTTCGAGCCTTTCAATCATTTAATGAAGGGTCATGGGAGAATAATAGGTTCAATGTGCTCTCCCCTGATCATGTTAATTACCATAGGCAATTAAAATCCTTTAATTAATTTAATTATTCTTAAGTGAATCTTGTGGCCATATGTTCAATCCTAGAGTTAAGGAGTTGAAGGACTTCCTTTATGATATTTAATTAGCTTCTCATTAGCTTGAATGCACACATTTGATTCATATTCTGAGTTATATCTTAAATAATTTTGTAAAAGGGTAACTATGTTTATTTCAAAGTATGGACTCAAATGTGGATTTGCATTGCATCCTCTACTTTCCAAATATTATAACTATTAAATATCTATGTTAATTTAGAAAGATAAAGATTTTAATCATGTGTATGTTCAATGAAATATTATGATATATTTTGTTGAAACCAGATCATAGGGCTACTAGTTTGAAGGAAGTTTTTACCTCTCATCTTTGGTATAAAAATGGCAAGTACCTATGGAAATGCGAAGAAGTATACATGTATATTTTGTTTTTTTAGATACAAATGAAGCATAGATATGTCATATCTAAATACTTAAATCACTTCAATATAAATATATATACATGTGTATATATCTAGGTATGTTTATAATTATCTTTCTAAAGCTATAATATATATACATAAATGCTTTTCAAAATGAATATAAGATACTTTCCAACATAATAAAATTAAAAGATATTTTTAAAGAATGATATTAAATGAGAGGCATAATGAATATCATGATGGAATTCTTAAGTTATTTTTTTAATTCCAAGAAATGATTAATAAGGATTATAATGTTATTTAATCTTAATCCTAAAATTAAGATCTAATTAAAATACAAAATTTTATTAAATCAACTAAAATTAATAAAATTCTTCTGATTTCATTAAGAGTGTGTGGGGAAACATTTATGACACCACAAAGATTTAGGAATTTCTTATTTAGGTAATTAAATAAATTATTAAGAATAAATATATTATCTTGAAAGAAAAATATGTTATCCTATAATGGATTTCAAGTACTTAAAAGGACTCTAAGCCTAATGGGTCTTTTAATATTTCATATATTTTTTCTTGAATTTTTTAGAAAAGTAGGACAAGGTTTATTTTATGCCAAGTTCATAGTTCCTTATAAGGGTAAGCCCCTATAGTTAATTACATCCTAAGAAGATAGGAAATTCTTTCTATGAACACTCTCAATAAATAAATAGATTTTTATTTTTATGGATTTCAAAGCTTGTCTTAAATGGATGTTGAATTTAGAATTTTAATAAAGAACACTTCAAAGGGAAAGACTTCTTTTTAGAGGCCAATTGAGATTGAGTAGGAAATGCTTATAGATAATGGGATACTCGGTAAGCATTTCAACTATCCTATTATTAGGCTTTACATTTTTGAGAACAAATTTAATGAAATTCTGAATAGACATTTTATTAGAAATTAGGAACTTAGATTCTAACAGTATATGACTACAAAAAAGCCTAGTGGTTGAAGACTTATTCTAACAGGATGCTTAAACCATATGTCTTTAAATGCTTCTAACATAAGTTAAAGGCTCAACCTAATATAAATTTATTGAGAATTATTAGCTCTTTTCCTACCATAGAAAATGAACCTATCATTGACTCTTTTGGACTTATAACCTAAGTGGAAAGGTTACCTAACACCATCTAAGTAATTTTAAAACTATGAGTCCAATCTTATGTATGAAAAAAATGGTTAAGTTATTGAATTTAGAAAGGATTAAGAACTTAACTTACTCCCTATCCCTAAGATAATGTTTGGCATGTTATGCACATAACTAATGTAATAAATTTTACTTTTATATATTTGACTCACAATTCATTTTAGATACTTTGGTATGCATTTGTGCTTACAATGATATGCAGTTAGAAATGGTCTTGGGCTAAATCAAAATAAGAAATCACATTTTACCTAAGAAGGGTAGTCATTCTCAAAGGTTAGATGCCCCTTATGTGTAATGAGTGAAGCACCTAATTCAAGGAGAATGAATAATATGCTCTCACGGTTCACAAAATCTAATTATTTCTAGATATTTTTATGTTATTCCTAGGGATTTCAATTAAAGTGAGGTTATGAATTTTTATTTTATATTTGAGTTATTTAGTTTTTCTAGGAGCCTAACGTTCTAGGCATTTCATCACAAAGCACAACACAAAAAGAAACCTAGGAAAAGGATACATTTATATTACCCCAAAATAAATCAAGCCAATTTAAATTAATAAAATAGGCCAATGTGCCCTGTATTATACACAAGAAGAAAGCAAAATGGGCGGGTTGAGCTCTACCCTCATATAGCCTGACCTTCTAAAAGTTTTGATCTATAGGGGGTCTTCTTCTAGGAACATCACCTTTTTTAGAGTCCTCCACATACTTCACAGGAGACAACCAACCGGTAAAGTAGACTCCTACAATTCTTATATCCCATGGATCCTAACTTAATTCTAGGCTCACATTACATTTTAAAATATTAAAAATAAATTTATAATCCCTCCAAAACAAGTGTTAATAAATACACACAACATACCAACAGTTTATATTTAAAATATACAAGCTTAGCATTAGTTGTCTGCCAAGGCCATCTATCTTATTAGGCTATGCTTAAGCATTTAAAACACGCAAGCAAACAACATTTATTTTATATTTATTATAGTAACCTTTAAGTATAACCTCCTGCAAAAAATAGCATTAGCCTAAAGAATGCCTAAACATCCATACTGGGCCAACAATCCTATTCATCCTCTAAAATAATACACCAAAAAAAGAAAAGAATCATATTATCCCACACCACAAAACATCACATCATCGATCTAATCAAAATCTAGGTTCAAGCATTCTGTATCAAAAGAGGGGCTTGTGTGGTATGATTGTACTAGGCTTTGTTTAAGCTCAATTTAAAATTTTGGTTTAGTTTAAAATTTAATCTTTACTTTTTATAATCTTATTTCATAGGTATGTTCCATTCTTAAACAAAGGTTCAAGGTATCAGGACATCCTTCAGACTAATAGACTTGTGACTTCGGGTGTCCAAATTATATATAATATGATAACTAGTTATGAATGTTTTTGTATCATTTGGTTTATTTTATTTTATTTTTAGAATTTTTTTAATTTACCATGGAAAATTTAAATTTAAAATTATTTGATGATTTCATCAGTTTATTTTCATTATAGGTTTATTTTTGTGAAGGTTGAAATTTACGTTTTAAAGAATGAAGAATAAAATAAATTTCACTTTGAGTAGAACCCACTCTATTCAATCATTCTACATCCTAGTTTAATGAGATTTTCTTCCATCTTATGGGTCAAACTAAGATCCTAATAAGTATCTTAATCAACCACTTTTGAATTCATTTTAATGATTTATTTTAGGTTGTGTTTGATTTGAATAATGTTTTAATTTTCTTTTAAGGTTAGAGTTTATGTAATGTAATGTTATTAAGATTTGGAGACTTCATCCTTATTACCTTTCTTTTGTCATGATTAATGTTTCTTTAGTTTCGTCTATTACCTTTAATTAATATTTAAAATGTTTCTTTAAGTCTAAATTAAAAGTCTATCTTTTCATAATTTTATTTAATTTTCATTTTAATTTAGTTTGATATCAAATGATTTGATTCATTTATGTTTTATGTTATTTAACTTTTATATTATTTCAGATGTATATAGTTTCAAAATTTAAACTTATATTTATCCTTATGCTCCTTATGATTTGATTAAAGTTTCTTAATTTAATTTATGGACTTTGATATATAATCTATAATTAAGATTTAAGGTGTTTCCTTAAATCTTAATTAAGAGTTTAATCATATATCATGATTAAATTTAATTTGATGTTTACTTTTAAGTTCTTTTTGGTTTTAAGTGATTACATTTATTTATTTTTTGCCATTTACCTTTTAAGTTTTATAAGATGTGTATAGTTTCATAGCATGGGTTTCTTTTAATTATTGAATGTTCATTTAATTGCATATGTTATTTAATTTATTAGAGTTGATTTCATTTATTTGTTTCATTAATGTTTAGTTTCATTTGACTTAAATGAGTTAACTTAGTCAATGTAAGTTGATTTTTATTTCATACTTAATTTTATGTTTTGATTTCATGACTTAGCATTTATGCAATCCATTATAATTCAATTTCATAATTTTAAAATAATTCATTAACCTTAGAATTTTTAATTTATAATTTAATTTGGTTTTAATTGTTTATTATACATTAAAAATTTATTATTTTATTGATTCATTAAAAGTAAAGTTTGTTTAGTAATCATAACCTTAGAAAATGAGCAACTTTGGGCACCAATCCAAACTTAGGCCATTTCAAACTTCTAGGTTATTTAGATTTAGTTAATTTGATTAATCATTTTATTTGTATTTGAATTACATTATTCATTAAAATTAAAAAAATTTAAATAATCTCAATATTAAAATGCTATATTTGGGTATGAAATTCAGAGGTTGATTAACATTGATTTTAATTAAATAATTATTTTATTATAATTTTATTAATTTAATAAATCAAGATTTAGTTAATTTCTTATATTGTTAATTATTCTCTAGCCTTAAATTCATAATTAATTAAATTCCTTATCTTCAGATGATTAAGTAATTTTTCTTGAGTATTATGATGTTATTGAAGATGTTTTGAATTGGTTTCATAAAATTTTATAATTTCTATAATTTTTGATTTATTATTTCATTTAAATTGACCTAAGGATTGAAAATTCTACAACATATGATCAAGAGGTTATTATGCTTTGAAATATTTATGAAAATTTGGGTTTCTTGCTAATTTAATCTACCTAAAGTTTCATCTTAATAAAATGTATATTTTAAAACTACTTATTTAAGTATTTCAATAAAACCTAAATTAAGCCCTAATTGGAAGGAATTCTTTGGGTGTTTTAATTTTCCTTGATTCCTCTTTGGAAGATAAATCCATCGATGATTTATTTAGAATTTTTTAAAGTTTGGTTGAATTATTATGATTTTCAAAGTTTAGATTAAATATTAGATTTAATTAATCCATTTAATTACTTAATTATGTTATTTTGAGGTTTATTAGGTCCAAGAGAGGTTTAATATTTTATTATGTTCATTAATGTATATTATAATGTTTGGGATTGATTCTATGCTTTTTTTTTTCTTAATTTTTTTGAGCTATTATAATTTTAATTTATTAAATTATGGTTTTAGGACTAAAAATTTCGAATTCATTAATTTAATTCTAAATAAATTCCCAAATTTTACTCAAAGGTGTATTTTACCCTGAATTTCAATTCCCCAATGTTTGATTTTAACTACATTTATATTTTGGGTTTAATTTAAGTTCAATTATTTTTAATTAAATCTAAATTAACCCAAAAATATATAATAAAAATTGTGGAATTTGGCTTTAATGAATTCCTCTCATCGAGATGAATCCATAGAGTCCTTATTTACATTTTTTTTGTTGAGTATTTTATTTTTTATAATTTTTAAAAGTTTTAACCTTTTTTTAGTATTTTTAAACTCAAAAAATCCTTCTTTTAAATAGTCAATGCCACATGTCATTAATGTTGCACCACTTTACACGTGGTGATGCTTGATTCAGCCACACAGGATCTACATGCATCCTACGTTATTTGGCGGTGGGGATGTGGTTCGATCGGGGCCATCTAGTTAAAGATCAGATGACCTTAGATCGTCCCATGGTTTCTTTGAAGATGATTAATCAAGCAATCCAACTAAATCATGAATGTTCATTCCATATAGGATGAACAGATGGTTGTGATTTCATATTCTCTATTTGCAAGGTGATTAAGCACCATCCAGTTTTCATAGCTAATCACCAATAATCTATGCAATGAAATCACATGATTATGATTGCAAAATGATCAAGAAGTGGTTTTAAAGATCTATACAATTTGATCTATCCTAGGGTTTACTTCACTTCATAAATGACAAATGCCATGAAAAAGGGGTTAGCTTCGGTCATACCTTACTGGCGTCGAGTCTCAATGGTGGTTTGTATTTCAAAACCATTCAAGGAGGTGATACAAAACTTTTGGAGGAAGAATCAAACTTACCTCTCTTTGGATCAAAGTGGAGATGGATGTCCACCGTGGCTCATAGGAATTTGGAGTCGGGTGCAATCATGGGAGCTTCAGAGGAGGGGGAAGGTATGTTTGGGTTTAATTTCACTTGGAGAAGGTGATGGAGTCTAGA
The DNA here is from genome assembly GCA_021442155.1 of Cymbidium sinense. Taxonomy (NCBI): domain Eukaryota; kingdom Viridiplantae; phylum Streptophyta; class Magnoliopsida; order Asparagales; family Orchidaceae; genus Cymbidium; species Cymbidium sinense. Next base: position 30,336 of record JAKCPB010001295.1, read on the forward strand.
GAGAGAGAGAGAAAAAAAAATTATTCTTCTTCTCCTTTTTTAAGTTTGGCCTAGAGCTACTTCATTGGATTTCAATGGAGGTTGCCGACCATAGGTAATTGAACTCTAATGATGGGGCTAAAGATGGTGATAAGGTCAAACTTTTTTTTTTTGAATATCTTTTCATTTAACCTAATTTAATTTATTTCATTTATTGGATTAGATTTAGATTTGAGTTTCAATTGTGTTTTTTTAATGATTTATGATATTCTTAATTAATTAATTCTATTTAATTTGAAATTAAATTTTATTTCTTCACAAATGAACCCATCTTAGATTATGTTAGGTCCAATTAATTTCAATTGGTTCATTTGGTATAATTAAAGTGTAAGTGGATTTAAATTATATTTGGGGTGATTTAATTTAATTGATTTGATTATTTTTAAGATTAATTTTGAAGTTTAACCCACCTTAATCCAAATTGCGATTTATTTGGGATAAATGCTCAAATTAGTCAATCTCAATAATTAATTAAATTATGTTCATTTATGACTTTCAAATGATTTTGGATGGTTTGTTTAATGTAATTCCAATTTTCTTTTCATATAGATTTTAAGAGGATTCATTTGGGATCATTTCGATCAAATGATCTAATTAGCCCATTTAAAACCTTACTGATTTTAGATTTTTTTTAGATTAATGTTTGAACATATTCATTTGATGACTTTAAGTCCTTGGAATGATTTAATTTAGTCAAATTTTGGGGAATTGACCTTCGACTCGGTGGAGCCCAAATAGGTCAACCCTAGATCAAGTGACTTAATTGATCATCTTGACCTTCATTCATATTTATTTTTTAGGTTTGTTTATGTTCATGTATTGCCTTTATGTTTTTTATTTAATTTTACTTTATTTTGATTTTATTTTAATTTCTTTAGGTTTAATTAATTTTGAGCTTAAGTAGGATAGTTAGGTTAACCATCCCAATTACCTTAGTCTAAGCTCACTTGGATTTAGATTTCAAATAGAATGTGTTTGATTCAATCATTTGTTTAGATTTAAGTTTGGTTTGGATTCACCAAAACCTATCCTAGAAGGATTCACTAGGTCACCATGAGTAGTGTCCAAGTGTCTAATCGAGGCTCTTAATATTGGATTAAATATTCTAATTACTAAGATTGAAGATGATGTTAACGTCATCTAAAAATGAGGTCAATAAATGGACCCCCAATATGTGTAGTGGAGTAACTATAGTACACCATAGATATTAGTGTTGATCAAATTAATCAACATATCCTATAAGGATTGCAAGCAACAATGCTTACAAGTGGTTTAAATATTATTTTGAAATTTGAGCTTTAGATTAGCGTTGACCTCTTTTGGGTGAGGGCTCATCCTTCTCATCTTAGACTTAGGAATCTTCTAAGAACTAGGATCTCCTTAGTGATAAGACACTTCTACTAATTAAGGGAACACTAAACCCAAGCCCAAAAACCTAGGGAGGTATACTTTAATATTAGGTTATGCCTTAGAGCAAATTGGTCTTACCTATCCTATGGCATAAACCAAAACCCATGCTTGTCCAATCATCCAAAACCAACCTCAAGCCTATCCAACCAATCTCAAATTGAATCTTATTTCATATCCAAGCTCCAAGCCAAATTATATTAGGTCCTAACTTAAGTTCATTCCACCATGGATCCATCCCATTGAAAAGGCTCATTTAGGTGAACCAAACCCAAACTTATTTTCACAAAAGCACTCCAATCATTCAAACCTCTATTTCAAGCCCTTCCAAAACTCATAATCAAACCAATTGAACTAAACCAATCCAATCAACCCAAGTTAGCCCATTTGACCCAGATGGTCTAAATGAGCCAAAATCCAATTAAATCCAAATCAATTGGAATCAAAGCCATCAATCAATCCTAAATTAATCATCAAACTCAATTCAACCTAATCCAACTCAATTAACCTATTTGGTCAACTTGACCCAAAGTGACTTAAAGGACTAATTTGAAGCAAACCTTATTCCAACCTCAATTAATTGAAACCAATGACTCCCATCAATCATAAATAGATCATTGAACATGACTTGACCACCAATTTGATTCAAGTTGTCCTAGTTTGACTTAAAAGTCCAAAATGAGTCAAATCAAATCGTAAATATAATTCATTGAAACCAATGCCTCTAATCAATCATGAATTGATTGTTGAACATAATCCAACCTCCAATTGGACGCAATTTGATCAAACCAACCAAATTGACCCATTTAGCCCAAATTGACCAAAGGGATCAAATTGAGTCAAATCATTCCCAAATTAAAATTAATTTAAATCAAACCTACAATCATTCTCAAATGATCAATTGAACTTAAACCAACCTTCCACCAAGCGAATTTGGCCACTTTGACCAAATTTGTCAACTTAACATTTGACCCAAATGAACCCAAGTGAACCAAAATCAAATCCATTTCAAATTATACCAAATCAATTGAACCAAAACATTCCAAATCATCATATAAAAATACCAAAACCATCAGTTTGACCTAATTTGACCAATTGGTCAACCTAACCCAATTGAACCCATGGGTTAAATGGAGCAAACCAATTCCAAACCTAAACGAACTTGGCATGACTCATCCTTGGGTCACCATGGGTTAGCCAAAATGAACCCAACCCATGGTGGAACCAGTTTGGATCAAAACTCATTAGACCAACCCATCCAAAGGAGACAAAATCCCCATTTGGATGGTCTCACCCACTCACCAAGACATGACAACCACCGTTAGCTCATTTTGGACACAAGGACCATTAAACCACTTAACTCAAGGCTGTTGGGTTCAAACTTGGGTCAAGAGAGGGTGAGTTCACCCATGGCTCTCCATTAAAACATTTGGTGAAGGAGGTACACACTTTCCAAGCCCATTCCACTGCCTCAACCCCTCAAGAGCCTCTACCTTAACCCCTCAGTGACATCTCTGACCACCTACCCTAGCCAGATGACTGCCAAAAACCAAAATCATCCCAACCATCGGATCACTTGGGAAGGAGGGTATACTCCACCCCATCTAATTCAAATGACATAGAGAGTTTCCTTGAGTGATTGTTAGCATCCCCAAAGTTTCTCCCAATCCCCTCATGCTCCCTATCGTGTGAGACCTAAGAGGAATGAAATTCAGTGCCCTATTTGTCCAACCTCACTTAAACTCCACCAAATTAAAATTAATGCATACCACTCCTTCCCCAAGCTCCAAGAGTTGAAACAAAATGATCCCTAATCGATTCGATCAACCAAAGGCACTCTTAGACCAACTTTGATGAGCTTCACGGTGGCATTTGGTCCATAGAGCTATCAGCGAGGAGGCAACTCAAGAGCTTCTCAACAGGGCTTTCAAGGCAAACCTGACTCAGTTGTTGGACTGTCGGTCTTTAGCTCCATCAAGGAAAACTCTAACAAACTATAGAAAATCCATTAGGTGATGGTGTTTTGTGAAGAGTTTTATGATTTCATGTAATTTCCACCATAGGATCTCCTTAGATCTCCTCCCCGCACATTTTGTAGTGGATCTCGATGTCCCACGATCTCTGATGAGCTTGGATCAAGCAACAAAAGGAAGATGATGTCCATCTTTTGGTGCTTAGGGGACGACAGATCATCGACCTTCTATTTTGCATGATTAGAATGGATGTCCATGATTTAATCTGCTAGAATTCTCAAATTAATCCAATAGGAACCATGAGATTACTCTCCCCCGTCTGAGACAAGCTCGAATAGCAGGGAAGAAATTACATCCACCGCCGTTGAATCAGCCACCACAGGGGACATTTTAAATAGCATATCACATGGTGCCATGTGGAAAGCATCGCCGCATTAGCATCCATGTGGCGTCGACCAATTAGGGGGTAAAGTAGGTGATTGAAATGTAGTTAATTAGTGAGAAAATTGAAAATTCACAAGTAATTATATAAAATTTCTAAAAATATGAGTAAACCATTTTTAAAAGTGTAAACAAATAAGAATTTAATAAAAATAAAATCCATAAAATTTAATTACTGAAAAGTGTTTAATTAGGGTTTGACATTTTTCTTAATTACCTTAATTAAGGCTTAATTACTTGGTTAATTAACCTTAAATTTGGTTGGCTAGTTTTATGGGATGTCCTCTACCTCCCATAATTTTCTTGGGATTTATTGGCCATGTAATTTGGAGAATTTGAAATGCAAATCTTAATTACTCTCTTTAGGTAATTTGAAAATTACTAAAAAGGCCAAATTGTAAAAATTAAGTAATTAAAGATGATTAATCAATGTTAATGGTGAAATGATGAGGGGGATGATTAGGACCTCATTCTTAATTATTTTCCTTAATCCATTTTATTAAGAGGATTAATTAATTTATAGTTTAATTAAGGATTAATTGGGTAATTAATGATAAAATTAAATCAAATTAAAATGATAGTTATTTTAGAGAAATTAAATTGAATTTCTTGGTTCCTCTTTATGTGTTTAATAACATAAAGACCCTTAAGGAACATATGATTAACCCATGAGTGTGGGAACATCATAAGTACTTAATTAGATTCTTCTTTAATTTAATTAACCTTTAAATGTGAGCCTCATTGCATTATGCCTTATTTAATGCATTGCAAATTGTAATTACTCATTGAAATATCATTGGATGCTCATGGTTTAGTGGTTAATCAAATTAAAGAGTCTTAGGAAAAGGAAACTAAATTAATTGCTTAATGACTTAAACTTAGTCAATCCATCAAATTCATTTAATTATGTTTCCTTTAAACACATTAAGTCACTCAGATGAGATGGGGTAAAATAATAAATATCATTTCTCCTCCTTAAGATTTAATAATTCAAACATAAAAATCAAATTTCATAAGAAGCTTTGGTTAATATTAAATTATTATATGCAACTTGATTGTCCTTAGGAGTTAATGTGGTGAATGTATTATGTGAAAATGTTTAGTTATTCCTTTTCAATCATTATAAATTTGTATGCCATTTGATATCATGCATTCATAAAATTAGAAGAATCTAACAAATATAATTAGTTATGTATAAGTTGCATGTGTTGAATGAATCTTATTATATGGTATGACTAGTATCACTAATAAATTTCAAAACTATTTTAAAATTATAAACTAATGATGAAAATTTAAATTGATGTTGGCTATGAATACTACATTTGATTTATATTTGCTTATAGCTCAAACATGTTAAAGTATCATTTTACTTTCATGAATCATGTGTATGTTTACATGTGTTTGAATGCTAGTAAACTTATAGTCTGGACATCCTAGAATATGAGGTTTTAAGTAAAGAAGGTCTTAGATTACCTCACTTTTGTTAATAATGTCACATACTTACTTAATTTTATTCATATGTATGCATGCATTAGAATTTGGATAGAGCTTTACTTTACATGAATAAATAAATATTTAACTTACAATCTTTTGCATGGTTTTCAACCTTAGTTTATGTATGTTTACATGTGTTTAAGATAGTAAGTATATAGTGTGGATATCCTGGGAATACGAGGCTTTAAGCCCCAAGGAGATCTTTGATTATTATACTTCCCTACTTAATAACGACACATACTTGCTTAAATCTATAATACATGTGTATGTATACTTAACTAAGAAATGAAATTTCTTTATTTTATTAAAAATATATGCTTTCATAATCATTTGTGTGTGCCAAAAATACATTGCATGTATAGGTATGTTAAGTTCAAAATTATATGCATGCTATTGATGATGAAATGGAATGATGTAACATCATCCATGTGATAGTAATTCAATTTCATTAATCTTAAGATGCTTTTTATGCTTGGATAGGATCCTTTAAGATTAACACAAGTTTAGGATTAATAAAATATTTAATAAGTCATTCACTAAAAGAAAACAAAATCATAATTACATGCTTTAGAAGTTAACTTAAGATGCGGTTGAATGGGGTTAAACCACTTTTCTTCTCTTTACAATAAGTAGATGATAAGTAAATATCAAGTGAAATAAAAAAATAGAAATTAAAATTCACCAATCCTTATAATAACTTAAAATGAAACCACCCCTGATGTTTAAATTAAATAATCCCAAACTTAGATAATTATAATCTTAAAGCCTAGCTAAAGCATACCACACTAAGCATAACTAAGTCACCACTCTCTAAGTTAGGATGGTGTATGTTGTGATGTTGTATTTTATTTGGTGATGTAATATTTTAGATTAGGATTACTTATGCATAAACTAGATGTTTGGTTGTTATTATCCAATTAATATTTTTCTGAAGGGGATTGTGCTAAAGGGGCCAATATAATAATAAATATAAATACTTTTGCTTGCAGGTTGCTTATACCCCTTTTGCATAATCCACACTAGGACAGGTGGGCTTGGCTACCCATGTGCTCGGACTGTTGGAGTTGAAACTAGTTGGGTTGGTGCTTTGTCGAGTCCAGAAAAAGTAAATTCTAAGTGAGCTACTTTTTGTGAATAAAAAGCGACTATTTTCACACCTATTTTCTAAGATTATAAAATGACTCTCTTCTCATATTGTATGCTCCCAAACTGAAAAAGACCTCAATCATAGGTTTCACTATCCATAGACAATCTAACCTTCTTTTTCCCATCCAACAAGAAAGCAAAGTGTAAAGAGTAGTCCATGTGGGGCAACTAGCCAGCAAAGGTGCTAGCTAAGGATCTAGGGATTTCATTGACTAGCGATCAAGAAGCTGTCAAAGTAAGGTCAGACCGAGCTGGTCACTCTGGTGGAGATCGAGCTGAGCAGAATCAAATGGAGCTTGATGATAAGCACTAAGCATTAGCAATGGTGGGTTGTGCATGAAAAGTTGCTTCATTCCCTTCCTACCTACTATTGACTCCTATAATCAGGCCCCCCTTATGTAATAGGGCTGAGATAGATGAGTTGGAAGATTCTGCCTAAGCCAACACCAGAGTGTTTCAAGAGGGGGAATCTGTTCTTGTGCATTCAACCACAGTGAAAGGTAATAGTTGAACTTCTACAGTGAAAGACAATAGTTGAACTTCTACATTGAAAGGGATAGCTTGAGTCTTCATTTTCAATCCATCTGGTAGAGGTTTTGCATCTCTATACTTTTCCAACTGGGTGGGAGGGACCTAGATGATCAATCTCTTTGATTAGAGGAAGATGACTAATCTGAATCTATTGACACTCTACCTACTCCATCTATCTCTGTATTGGATCCGTAAGCCAATTCCATAATTATGCATTCAGATCGAGAGAGATAGTCGATCAGTAATCTAGAAAGGGATTTCAATGGTTGATAAGTTTAGTGCAATTCCTACCATCCATGTTTAGATATCTCTCGTCAAAACTTCAAAGAAAAAGCCAATGTTCCATTTACATGTCAAAAAATTCTTTTAATTATCTAGGTCTCTTGTGGAGATTGCATAAACTTGCCTACAAGTTCAACTGCAAAGGCAATTCTTTGTCCAGTGTGTGCAAGATAGAAAAACTCTCATCATCATCACATCACTCCTTTCTTTAGAAAGTAGCATCAACCTCATGCATGTCAGAATTCTGTGTCAATTTACCATTAGAAATAGAATAATGAGAGAGAACTAACATAGTAATAGAAAACATCATGAAGGCTCTCGCTGTGTGCCTTGTTTTTTCTAGTGTCTTTGGTGATTAGCTCTAAAAGTATGGAACAATTAACATACTCTAAGAGTATCTACACACACAAGCAAGCCTCTCCAACTAGCAATAAATTCCCTCTACTTCTTAATAGGAACTATTAGCTTTGGAATGGTAAATTAATGCTCTGCTTTTCTAAACTCAATTGAGCATTGGTGTAGGTTCTTTTGTCCAAGATAGTGCTATATTGATGAAAGTAGAAGAAATATTGAGTCTTATGTGTATCTCCCTAGCTAGATTAATTTCTTTTTGAATCAGAGGTGCCAAGCAAAGTCTAATGGGGGTTGGAAAGGATAGAAAAAGTGATTGTCTTGAATTTATTTCTTTTGAGACTGTCAATGTTCATTCTACCCATCTAGTCTAATTTGTTTCCTACGAGAAGGAATCAAACCTTAGATGCAGTTATTGAAGAGGAGTCAGCTAAAGCATTGATACCTTTTCAAAACTAATCCCTGACGCTTGAACTACAAAATATTAGGAGATCTATAACGACTGTTACAGCTCAACCACCCCCACCCAATTAAAGTTGCAGTCTTTACTTCTTTATTCACACCATTGGCAGTTGAAAGGAGGAATGCAGTTCTTTGCCTTCCTTTGGTAAGTCATAGTGTGAGACTTTAGACTTCTCTTCTCAACCCATCGATCACTATGCCCTGGAAGAAAACTTTATTCTTCTAAAGGTTTCATTGACGAACCAAAGATTAGTCTAATGACAGACCTACAGTCTAGCTTCAGTTCTTTGGGTTATGGAATGCTCTATCAAAGATAGCTGAACTAATTTCAAACAAGCTTTGAATAGCCATCAGAATCACCAGTCATAGAAGAGGCTAACTTCCACTTTGATCGTAGGTAAGCATTTTCTATCTCCACGACACTAATCTAAGAATTCTTCTTGTGTAGCCTTTTTCTTTCTATATTGTCCCTACGTTCATGTTCCTGCTTCTGTGATCACTAATTCCCTTTGCAAAGAGGGCATTCCATGGATGACTTCAAAGGACTCTTGTACTGAGATTTTGGCTTTCTTTCTGGGTGATAATTTATTTTCGCTCTTAGTGATTGGTCTTTCTAGTCCTGGGTCCGAGCCGAAAGTGTGGATGCCCCAACTCACTTATTTCATGTACCTTGTAGGAGACCTTTTTTCATTGATGCTCCTGTCAGTCGCTCCTTGCAAACAAATCTTGTTTCATACTACTGGGTAATGGGAAAAAAATGAATTCGAACTCATAGAAGTGGAATCCGTTTCAAAGATGGATTGGATTTCTTTTAAAGTTGAAGTTCTAAGTCAAATTTCTTTACTTTTCACCAGCTCCTAGGGCTAAGCTATCGATTTATGTAGTTAGCCTTGGATATCACTTTCAGACTTCATTCCGGAAAGGCTGCATGAACCACTTTTTCAAAGGAAAGTCAATCCCACTTTGGCTTTTTTATGTCCTTAGAAATGGTTTCATTCTTCTCTAAATTCACTATAAAAAATAAAAGATGTTCGTTTGCCTTGATTTTGAGCCAATGAGGGATGAAGGAAACGAGAGATTTCCTATAGGCTAAAGAAGGTATAGTCTCAGTTATTTTGTCTCCCTAACTTTTTTCTAAAGTAAGAACTTACAAAAATTCTAAACCATCTCATACCTCCCTCTTCTTCATAGAAATCTAGTTGAGAGGACCTCGCAGAATAACCTATCCTCTTTTGCTTATGGTCTATCTCCTTTTTGCAGCTTTATTGATGGCCTTTCCGTCTTGGCCCGAGGCAATCTTGCCTTTTGTAGCTGGGGATGAATCTATGATAAACATTTTGTGAGATCTGGCATTACCAATCTTTTATATTGGAGCTCTTTGCCTATCTATTGAATTTAACTTCTTTTTCACTAAGAACAACTCCTAGTCCATTAGTTTAAGAAAAATCCAATACTTTTAGTGCCTCACTTTCTTGAAATAAGGAAGCACCACATTCTTCTTATTCTATGAAGACAAGCTTCTTACGTATTGGCTGTTGTCACAGTTAAATTCGAATTTGCTATGATCAATGAAAACTTCATAGTCTAATTAAAGGCAACATAGTAGCTGTGACGTGAACAACACTTCGCTCCTTATATAGGCTACACCGTGCTAAATGAAATGTTTTTCTTAGTAGTGAAACCCCCTCCTTATCTCTTTCAACTAGAATGCTTTGAGTAGTTCTTATTTTGCTCCTCATTCAAAAGCACCTTTGGGCTTAGGCAAACAAGCGGTGTGCTTTAAGAAAAAAGACATTTCTTTTTTTTTTTCACTATGGAACTTAAACTCATGCTTTTTCAGTATGGGTTTTTATCCAACTCATCTCCCTTGTTATTCACCCGGCACTTAGATTGAGATTTCCATTTCAGAATCTTCTCCATCTTCAAGAAGTTATTCTATAGGGGCTTCCAGGGTCTCCAATAGTGCCGCTTCTTAGGTGTCTAGTGGGGTCAAATGAGTGGCCTCTTGATAAGAGCAGACTTTATATTGGTCTTTCCAAGAGTTTTTCCGATGGTTATTGGGGAAGAGGAGGTGCTAGACCCTCTTACCTAGCATTGGTATTGAAGCTTTCCATTATAGAATTTTACTTTTGGTGAATCTAAAGTGAAAAGGTTTTTTCTATTTCAAATTTTCTTTGTATCACCTAGAAGGGCACATGATAGAAAGGAATCAAAGATCCTATCCACCAATCTTCAGTCTCTCATTTGTATGCTGCTGACACTAACCACTATCTATAAAGGATAGCAGGTAGTGATATAAAAGCCAAGACATGGCTTGTATCATATAAGGGTGAGCAACATAGCCAAAATTTTACGTAGCCTCTAAAGACCAAATGAGGATAAGAAAGAAGATTGAACCCCAACCCAATCCTCGTGCCACATCAAAGCGAATTCAATTTCATGGTAGAATTAGCTGATTGAAACTCGATTGCAAATTGAATTACTAGTTTGAGTAAATAAAGAAGAATGGAACATATATATAGCAGTGTAGCTAGGAAAAGCAAAAAGAAGACATTACATAAGACTGACTTACGAGTAATAGTAGCGCAAAAAGAAGTAATGCTTTCTTCTCTTATGATATTTCTAGTTGCACAATCAATGTGGAACTCTTTAGAAAAGCTTTCAAAGTAGGGATTGAATCATGTAAGAGAGTCTACTTTCATTCACCAATGTGGGAAATCAACAAAAATTTTTGGGGTGTAGCATCTTTATTAGATATCTTTCATTTTCCTCTTTCTTCACTACGTGCCTTTTTTTAAAAATGAAATAAGGAATATAATGGTAAGGGAAAAAAGGCTTTTTTTTGGCCCTTAAGCATCTACGAATTCCAGGTAGAATAAAAATTCTTATCAAAGTCTTCCTGAACACAAGGAAGGCCAAGCATAGTCACTTCCAAAGTGAATGAGTCGCAGGAAAGAAGGCTATAAGCTACCTACTACATAGTACTAAAGTTAGCATGATCAGAACAAAGAAAGAGAATGATGTGTTCACTACTAAGTTGACTTTCATAATAAGAAGTTGATAAGCAATAGCAAGCGCAAGTTTCATTGCCATTACATATCCTTGGTAGAGGTAGAACCCATCTTTCGACTTCTGCTGCCTATTACTATGTTTGAATCCCTAATATGCTATTAGAAATAAGAAGAATAATGTCTGATTCCTCTTCTCCCTTTTGGGATGTGATTGCTTTGACAGGAACTTTCTCTCTTCAATAGGGTAATCCGTGGTTCCTATGAAAAGAGAAATCACAACTATCAAGCGAATTATCTTCCTCTGTTTATTATGCCTCATGTTTGGTTGGAAAACCTTCATCGAGCTATTACTAAGTCTTATCAAAGCCTTGCCAAGTATTCTTTCTTATGTGTGTCGTAGCATAGCGATCTTCCCACGTTCTTCTTAATGAGGAAAAAAAGAGAGATCCATCAGGTGAAAAGAGGCTAATTTTTGAATTTGGATATGTTGAGTAAGTTGAGAAAATAGGCTTGGGTAAGTTTCATTGGATTTGGAGTTTATTTGGTATGGTTTTGCTCATGTTGACCCATTTAAGTCAGAATGGGTCAACTTGGGTCAAGTTGACCAATTGGTCAAATTGGGTCAAACCAAAGGTTGGGCCAATATCATATGACCATTTGAAATGTTTTGGTGGCTTTGGTTTGATTCAATTTGGTTTAGGAATTTAGTTCATATGACTTCATTTAGGTCAAATGGGTGAAGTTGACCAATTTGACCCATTTGACCTATTTGAGCTAGATCATGGGTAGGTTTAGGTTTAGCTAGTCATATAAAGTGGATTGGTATCTTTGTTTCCAATCAATTTTGGTTAAGTTTGAATTTGTCTCAACATGACCCTATAGGTCAGGTTAGGTTCAAGGTCAATTAGGCTAGGTTGGGTCTAGTTGGCCAATTGAGGCTTTGGTTAAGTTCAACAAGTGATTTGGTATGAACTTGACCCATTAGTTTCAATCAATTTGGCTTAGATCAAGTTTTGACATATTTTGACTTTTTATATCAAGTTGGGTCAACTTGGGTCAAGTGGCTAATTGGGCTTGGTTAGGCTCAAATATTGACTTGGTCAAGTTTAAACATAGTTCATGAATGAACTTAGATCAATGGTTTCAATCAATTTACCTATGGTGGATTTAGGCTATGTTGGGTTTCATTTTGGCTAAGTGTTGACTTGATCATCCATTAGGTTTGACTTAGTTTGACCCAATTTGATTGATTGATCATCTCATGATGATTGTTGATCATGACAGAGGCATAGGTGAGTTTGATTCAATCCAATTTGATTAGGATTAGAATTTCGCTCAAAAGAGTACTTTAGGTCACTTTGGTTCACATAAGCCTAAATGGGTCAAATGGCTTGGTCAAAGCTCGATTTGAGTTTGATTGAACTTGTATATGGACTTATGATTGAAATATATATCCATTTGCAAGTAGTTTGAAGTCAAATGGGTTTTGATTCATTTGACAATTTCAAGTTTAAAAGGGTAAAAATAAAATAGATTTTGGCTTGATTTTTAATTGAGTTTTGGTTAAGTGATTGAAGTTTGTATTTATATTTGGATTCATGATTGTAGGATTGATTGAATCATGATGAAAAATCAAGAGTTTGGCTTGATTTGAGGATGATTTGGCTAAGTTCAAAATTTTGACTTGAAAGGCTTAGATTGGATTTTGAATGAGTTTGAGTTTGATTTTTGGAAGTGGTTTTGATTGTTTGAATTTATATTTCATTTATATATGTGAATATAAATGAAAATATAAATGTTATGAGAAAATTTCAAAGATTTGAAGTGATTTGATCATGATCAAGGCTAAGTCCTTAAGAGAAAATTAAAAGATTTAGGAAAGATTTGGAATTTTGTATTTAAGTTTATAGTTTAGTTTGATTGATTTGAATTTATTTTCATTTATATATGTGAATATAAATGAAAATATAAATGAGTTATGAGAAAATTTCATGAATTTGATTTAATTTATGTATGATTTTGAATAAGTCCTTAAGAGGAAATTTAAAGGACTTAAGAAAATTTGGAGTTTTAGAATTGAATAATGGATTTAGTTTGATGGATTTATATTTACATTTCATTTATATATGTGAATATAAATGAGAATATAAATGAGTTATGAGAAAATCTCATGAGTTTGAATTGATTTGAAGATGATTTAGGCTAAGTCCTTCTGGTGGAAATTATAGAATTTTTGAGTTTTGGAATTAAATTTTGGATTTAGTTTGATTGATTTATATTTATATTTCATTTATATTTCTGAATATAAATGAGAATATAAATGAGTTATGAGAAAATCTCATGAGTTTGAATTGAGTTGAAGATGATTTTGGCTAAGTCCTTAGAGGGATTAAGGACTTAGAAGGATTTTAAATTTGGAATTTGAATTTGGATTTGATTTGATTGATTTGAATTTATATTTTATTTATAAATGTAAATATAAATAAGAATATAAATGGGTTGTAAGAAAAACTCATGAGTTTGAATTGATCTGAATATGATTTAGGTTAAATCTTCAAGGTGGAAATTAAAGACTTAGAAAAGATTTTGAATTTGGATTTGATTTGATTGATTTGAATATATATTTGAATTTGAATTTGATTGATTTGATTTGATTTGATTGATTTAGGTTAAGTCTTTTAGTTATTAGCTATTAGTTTAAGAATTTATGTTAATGAATTTCTTAGATCTTTGAGAGCTAGTATACTAAATCGAAAGTCAATTGTCTTTCTAAGTAGGGAGGATTTGAGTTTCAAGAGATAGAAGATATTTTTTGAATTCACTCAAAACTCACAAGTAAAAGATCAAAATAGGGTGAAAGTGCCAGAAGATGCTAAGAAAGACAACAGTCAAGATTCGAACACATTGCTTTGAAAAACCAAATGCTCTGCAAAAGCTCCAAAATCAAAAGACCTCTGATGATGCAAGCTCTCAAGGATCCTAAGAGTTATGAAGCTTATTTTGCTGAGAAGTGCATGACCAAAGCATTGCAAACTCAAGATCTCCTAGTAATCACATTTTCTAAAGAGGATCTTATGTTGGGAAGCATCCTGGCTCCTTTATATGTCACTCTGAGTGATGACATCTCGATGAAATATTGATTGATCTAGGTTCTTCTATCAATCTCATGAGTCTAAAGGTATTAAGATTATCACTCAATATCCAACATCTTGGGAGAGATAAATTGATGGTTCATGGATTCAATGAAAAGGCAGAAAACTCTTGGTTCATTTATTCTCCCACTCAAATTCAAGGATTTATATACAGAAGCCAAGTTTCATGTAATCGATGTTGATACATCATTTAGAGCTCTCTTGGGCTGGTCATGGCTGCATGAGTATGGCATGATCCCATCAACTATGCATCAATGTATGAAATATCTGAAAGATGGAGAAGAATTCAGAATTCTCGGTAACCTACAACCATTCTCCATCAATGAAGCAAAAATCTATGAAGATGCAAGTACTTCATCCTCAAAAAGCTTAAGCCAGCAAAGCCTCTTGAAGCGGTAGCATCCACTTCTGGAACTAAAGAGAAATTAACAAAATAAAAGAGCAGAAACAAAGATAAAGAAAGAAGGCAATGCTGACTCTCCCTAAAATACTTGATTCTACACCTAAATCAAGAAAATCAGTTCCTCATTTGGGGAGTAACACAAAAGAAGAAGAAGAAGATATTCCTATCAAACATAAGAGAACTTATAAGCTCTCAAGAAAAGTAGAGTATGAAATAAGTAATTCGATTGGTATGATTTTGAATCTACTTATGGAAATAGATTTGATGGTTGCAGAGGATAGCTCACTTGGCGAGTTAGATGACTCACTCAAAATTATACCCATCTTGCAGCAGTGCTTTAAAGAAATCAGTTCACTAGAGGTTCATAATATTGAAGAATTGATAATATTCTATGTGCTGTCGTTGAGTGAGAGTGGCAGAATAGGAACTCTATTTTACAAATTTGAAGAGTCTCAGCCTCAAGATTTCAAACAGTCTGCTCAACCTAAAAGTTCTGATGAGATAGTACCAACAAGAATACCAATATATTATCTACAGAAAATATGATGAATGATGCATAAGCTTGGAGTTCATATTGGAACTACTAAACATAGGACTCAAATCTTTAACAAGATGTGGAGCCAAAGAAGCCCTCAAGCATCGCAGAGAAGTGATAAGTTTATCACTAAAGGTCTGGGATTCATCCGCAAATCTCATCAAGATAGAGCCTGTTATAATATAATAGAAGCTGAGATAGAAACTCTTAGAGATGAAGAAGATGATTCCCATGAAATTCTTCTTAAAAATGATGAAGAAGTAGAAGCTAAGCCTGCACCTGAAGAACTTGAAGATGGTGGAAACATAGCTACTATGGATGAACTTAAAGAAGTGAACCTAAGAGCGGAGGATGATCCTCATCCAATTTTTGTTAGTGCCCTTCTGCCTGATGAGAAAGTTGAAGAGCTAAAAATGCTACTTTGTGAATTCAAGGATTACTTTGTGTGGACATATTCTGAAATGCCAGGCTTATCCCCTGATGTAGCAGTTCACAAACTATCTATCAAACTAAATGCAACACCTGTTAAGCAAGCTCCTAGACAAATGAGAATGGAGATTGAAGAACAGGTAATTGTAGAAACTAAGAAGCTAATCAAAGCAGGCTTCATTCGAGATGAGAAGTATGCAGATTGGATAGCTAACATTGTCCCAGTTAGGAAGAAGAATGGCCAAATCCGCTCTGCATTGACTTCCGGGACCTAAATAAGGCATGCTCAAAAGATGAATTTTTGCTTCCAATATCAGAACTACTGGTGGACAACACTTCAAACTATGACATGTTCTCATTTATGGATGGGTCATCAGGATACAACCAAATCAAAATGACACCTGAAGATGAAAAACATACATCATTCAGAACACCTATTGGCATATATTGCTACACGGTCATGCCCTTTGGCTTGAAAAATGCTGGAGCAACATACCAAAGAGCCATGATGTATATTTTTGATGAATTAATTCATCAAAAGGTGGAATGCTATGTCAATGATTTGGTGGTGAAAAGCTTAAATCGTGAAAACCACTTTGAAGACTTGAGAGAATTGTATTGGAGAGAATTAAAAAAATATGATCTCAAGATGAATTCTTTAAAATGTGCATTCAGGGTATCCTATGGAAAATTTCTTGGGTACATTATACATCATAGAGGTATTGAAATAGATCCTGCTAAAATCAAGGTAATCTTGGAGATGCCTTCATCGAAGAGTTTAGGCCAGCTCCGTTCATTATAAGGACATCTTGCAATTTATAATCAACAAGCTTGAGTTAGTTTTCTATCATAAAGTTCTTGAGCTTATGAAGCATACCAAATATCACACTAACTCGAAGTCTCTCTTTCCGAGAATAGCAAAACTGACTGCTTAACAAAATTAGCTAAGGAAATGGAAAATATGAATGGTGATTATGTCATGATTGGAATATTTACTCGATAAGTTCTAAAGCTGATTAAGTATCAATCCCCATAGGTAGAGGGATTACCAAATCAACATAGTGTTGTGACTCGTTGCTCCTCATACTCTCCAAAATCAACAAGAAGTTATACCAAGAAGAGCTAAGAATGACATTGCCTCAAAAAAGTAGTGTGAAGCCTTCGTTGTAGAAGAGTCACATGATTATAGGCAAGCCTTCATCAACTATTTTAAAGAAGGAAAATTAACAAGTAATAAATCATGAACAAATGTGGTTCTATGCTTTCATCAACAACACTTTATATCGTAGATCTTTTGAAAAAAATATGGCTACGATGCCTAGGTGTAGATGAAGCTAGAAAAGTGATGGTTGAAGTTCATGAAGGACTTTGTGGGGCACATCAATCAAGTCCCAAGATGACAATAAAGATAAAAAGATGGGTTATTATTGGCCATCTATGGTGAGAGACTATTAATCATGCTAAGAAGTGTCATGAGTGTCAAGTATACGGATCTCATCCATCAACCTCCAAATCCATTACACCCAATAGCATCGCCATTCAATGTTGTATATGTAATTGACCAATTGATCCACCATCACCGGACACCACTTCATCCTAGTGATCGACTATTTCTCTAAGGTAAGCTACCCATTTAAAGAAGTTACTACCGACCGAAAGTGATCAACTTCTTCACCCATAATGTGGTCTATGGAGTGCCATGTCAATAATATGATAATGGCACAACCTTTCAAAAGTGCAAAGATTTATAGATTCATCGATCGACACAAAATTGATTGTGATATTCTTCAATATACAATCCAAGAGTAAAATTCAAGGCCTTCAACAACACATTAGTCGCTACTCAAGAAGATTCTCACTAAAAAATAAAAGAGAATGGCATACCAAGCTACTATAGGCATATCAAACTACCTACAAGACCACTAAAGCCACTCCCTATTCATTGGTATTTGGAACAAGCTTTTGCTTGAAGTCGAAGTTGGTTCACTTTGAGTAGCCATCTAGTACAATCTAACTGAAGATCAAAATGATCATTTGAGAATGGAGGAACTCGACGAGCTTGATGAAGTTAGATTACAAGCTCATCAAAATTAGGAAGTCTATCGAGAAAAGATGTCCAGGGCTTTTGACCATGCGCCTCGAACATTCCAAAAAGGAGAATTGGTCTAGAAGACCAATTATTCCCAATCAAAATTTGGTGGCAAATTTGAGCCTAGGAAGGCCCTTTGTCATTGAAAAGTGTATCAAGGAGGGCATACCAACTCATCAACCTAAAGGGTGAAAGACCAATGCCACCAATTAATGGTCGATACTAAAAAAGTACTATACTTAATGATCACATTCATATAGAAATCCCTACAAGATGGGGAATTTTTTTTAGTATATCTATTTAGGTTGACATCGTGCTTCATGCCGAGATCCCTAAATAAACATACTCTAGATGAAGAAGTTTTTTGTGAAAATTCCCCTATTACACAAGGGACATTTTTAGATTTTTATATATGATGAAATCAATGTTGTATGTTAAAATCTCCTTTAGAGTACATCAATTCAAATATGGATGTATTTGTATTTTCATCTTGAAAATTCTCCTAAATGTTTTAGAATTCCCTACAAGATAGGGGCATTTTTTTAGTTTATATTAAGTTTATGAGTTGACATCGTGCCATAAGATGAGATCCTCAATTATTCAGTTGACATCGAAGCAAATCAAATCCAAATATATATATAATTATTAAGTTGTAGTCTGTAGGAACAAAAGAATCTATTTCTACACATGAAAGGAAAACTCAAATGTCAAGAAATTTATCTCTATTTGCCAAATAAGATCAAGTCAAGAACTTTAATTTGAAGCTTCAATCAATTAAGTTGGAAAAAACATCAACCTCTACATCAAGTCTGACACGATGGATTTTAAGCATGGTGCACTAAACAATCCCATAAATGGTCATGAATGATTGATGCTCTCCTCACCAACAAGCCTGAAAAGTGCGCAGAAAGGTGCCCCCGCTTGCTCGGCCCATGAAAAAAATCACCAACCCACTATGCTCCCCAAGTCAAGACTCGAAGTAAGTTCAGCAAGGTTAAACTCAACAAGCCCAAATATGATTGAGTCGTTGACGCTTCCCTCACTCAACAAGCCATAAGAAAATACCATTAAAGGAAAGAGCCCTTGCTCATCGGGCCCAAGTACCTGGCTTATAACTATTCAATCTCAAACTAGATCAGCTTTTAGTGATTATAAGCAACCATGATCCAAGAGATCTTCACTTGATTATCAAAGGTAATACATGGAAACACCATGTGGTCGCCAAATTAATTCCACATATCACCCGTAGGTGATATTCACTCAATTTATTCTCAAATGATCTGCTTTCTAAGAGATCAAATTAATCTCCTCATTAAGTCTCGTTAAAGCAAAAAACATAGGATCGGTGAAAGCACCATAGCAAATCCAAAGGTCAACTAAAGGAATGGTTATTTAGTTCAAGCCACAAAGCACGTATTAATAACTCAACATTGACCTTATATAAATTGGAAGGTTGGCTCATCTGTATGTACCCTTCAACAAATCCGTTAAAGCAACAAGCAAAGGATTCATGGAGCACTTCTTGACAAGTCAATACAAATCGTCGGCCTCCATCAAGTCTCGCCAAGCTCAAAGTTACAGACATATATGGGAATTTCAAATCACTGCCACATAACTGATTTCCTAAATGGAGTCCTTCTATCAAAACAAGTAGATCAATTCCTCCATCAAACCCATCAAAGAATGAAGTTAGGGTTTGAGAAAACTAAAATCCGCAATGACGTAAAAGAAAGAGATCTTCAGCAAAGCCATTGAAGCATATAGTAGATGGTATAAGAACTCTTATCAATCTGACAAGTCGATTCTGATAAATTGATCGAGCCCATCATTTAGCATATCCTGAATAAGGCATCATACTAATGACAAATCCTATCAAAGTTCCGTAAGCTATCACAATCAAAGTAGAAATGATCCATGTGCCGCAAATGATCAACCAAGCCAACAAATGTGACTCGCTCCATACGTGAATCACATTTTTGGGGGGCATTTGTTGACCTCCACATATATTTCATAAATCAAGATAAGCCCACAAATCAAATTCAACGGACTTCGGAGGTGGCAGTGCATAAATTGAGGCTCCAAATGCACTAGACGTCACTAAAAATAGTCAAAGTGATCTCGACTTGAATGGTTTTGAAACCCATCAGAATATGTCAAAATGTCAAAATTGTTCAAAATATAAATATTGAAAATTCTCAATGACCAAATGATTAAGCGCTCGGGCTATCAATGTGTCGGCTAATATCGAGTCGTGCTACGACGATGTTCACCAAATGACCTCCGCTAGCAAAATTTATTTTGTAGACTTTCAAACATTGAAACTATCAAATGAGACTATTCATGCAAATTCGATGAGTCTGCGCATAAATATCGAAAGTGATTTGGACAGTACAAAGACACAATGCACTGGACGTCATCAAAATCGAGCCTGAAATGCACTAGACATCATGAAAATCAACTCAAATGACCTCCGATCGACAACAGACTTTGCCATCATATTCAAAATGTCAAAATTGGTCAGGAAATAAATATTGTAAGGCTTAATGATCAATTGATCAAGAGCTCTAGTAGTCAACATGCTTGCATGCATATCGAGATCAGTAGGCACTAACAATGACCAAACAATCTCCGTTCATGAACTTGATCATGTCATTGGCTTCGAAATGCCCAAATCTATCAAATGAGATTGTTTGCACTCAATTCAGAAGAGTTTGCACGAAAATTGAGCGATTGAAAGCAGCGACACGTATTTTGAGCTGAAAATTGATTCAATTTGGCGCCGACTCAAACCAAACGGCCTCCGATCGTGAAACAACAACGCTTGGCTTCGCCTGTGTTCTTACGGTCTTCCCCTGCCCTCAGCTACTTCACGCATTCGCCGAAGATCCGGACGCACGGCACACATCCCGCGATACCTCCTCAGGGTCACCGACATTTCATCACCAAAATCCATGCCACCTGCACTGCTTCAATCCAAACCTACAACCGCCGCTCAACTTCTCCTCCTTCCCGCTGTAAAATCGCTCATTCAGGCCTTTCCACTAGAACTCCCGCCACAAGAACATCCTCAGACAGCTGTGGAAATCAGATTGCCAAGACCCTTACCACGGGTCTGCCACAACCCGCTTTTCCCTCCAAACCAATGTCTGGTCCACAAGCTTCCAAACCCAAAATGCCCCATGGCCCATGACCTGCTTTTCCTTGCATACCCCACAAATAAAATTATAAACTTGGCCCATTCTGAGCAATCCTTCTCGCAATCTCACAACACATCCAAATTTTGCCATTTTCTCTTCACCGCAATCGGGACAAGAACATCGTCAAGAGGGTAATTTTTCTTTTGATCTCTAGCATCGCACCCTTTGCTTTAGCCCTTCCAGTTTTCACTTCACCATGAATCGAGAGAAGAACATCGTCAAGAGGTAAATTCTTCTTTCGATTTTCTGGTGTCACACACCCCGTAACCCTTCCACTTTTCGCTTTGCCATAATCGGGGGAAGAACATCATCAAGAGGAGAATTCTTCTTTCGATTTCCGATGTTGCATTCCTTACTTTAGCCTTCCTACTTTCACTTCGCCGTAAAATTAGGGAAGAACATCGTCAAGAGGTGAATTCTTCTTTCGATTTTCGACGACGCACTCCTTGCCTTTCATTCCCAATCGCAACCCAACCCCTCCTTTCCAGCAATACGCATACAAATAAGTCTATGTTTAATGCGAGATTATATATATATATATATATATATATATATATGAGTATATATATATATATATATATATATATATATATATATGCTTGTGTTTCTTGTGTTTAGAAGATCTCGCTAAATGGGATGATAAAAATAAAGCTAGGCTATGTGTCCCAAGACACGCCGCGAACAGTGTGCATACCAAGTAAGCCACCACTTGATTAGATGTCGCCTCCCCTAGATCTAAAAATGTCGGCCTTAAATTTTTAATTTCCGCACTTTAGAAAAAAAAAGGGGGAGGGAATATATTGTATTGTATGTCCTCTTTCAGTTTAAAGACCTCATCGCTTTACTTGAGCATGACGAGATGAAAATTAGTCATGGGTTTCGAAGACACCACTCGCTACACCTAGGTAAACCGAGTAAGCCAAAATGATAACCCCCAACACGGACGATGCCGATGAGGTCCAAAATTTCGGCTGTCTTTAACTTAGAAAAAAAGGGAGTGGTAAATGAGTCGACATAAGAATGCTACAGGAAAACCCAGCCTATAAAACTAAAAGTGTCAAACAAGAAAAAGTGGAGGAGCCTTGAAGGAAAATTTTAAAAGAATAGAATATTCATTTGAAAATCTAAGTGAAATTTGGGAGAGGCTAATATTAAACTCACAAACTTTGGGGAGAGGCTATTAAACTCACAAATTCTAATTGTGATTCTCTATTGCTTAAATTAAAGGATGAAGTGAGTTCTCTTTTCTTGCAATTTCCTCAAAATTAAACAAGCTTTAATTCAAATTGAGGGGAGACTAATGCTAAACACATAACAAATTTGCAATAAACTCAAAATCTGAGGATGAATCCAAATTGGGTTTAATAACTCTTATATGAATGTGGAGGTGTGATTACTATGCTGCCAATAAGCATGTGGGGTTAACAAACACCGAAATTGGCATTTTAACTTATCAAAATTGATGTAAATTGCAAACCAATCAAAGGAGAATTACAAAACTCAACAAGTAAACTAAGTGCAAGTGATGTGTTAAACTATAATCTAAATCAAAATGTCATTGCCACTACCGTAGTAAACCCTTGTACAAGCAGAAAGATGATACTAAACCAAAATCTACTGTGAATCTTTTTGATCAAAAAATTAAGGAATTTCATCTTAACTATGCTTTTCAAAATCAATGATTTCATTAAGTAGATGAAATTAACTAAGCTATAAATACATGAATGTGCTTGGACATAGGGATTGCAAGTTCAAATTTTGATGTCTAAAAAGGCTGTGTAGGTTAAATTGGAATAAAAAAAATTAAAAATATAGAATTAATCTCATAATTCAAACATAAGATTACCTAAAATTACTAATCACATGCATGGTCCCCAATACTATGCTAAATGCTTAAATTCAACTGTCTGAGGATGTTACGTGGGTTGCTTCCCGGTTTAGTCTTAGGATTGGGTCCGGATTAAGAAAACCTAAAAACCTATAATAAGAGTTTCAAATCAATGAAATATCTAAGAAACTGATTTTGTCAAATGACAACTGATCTAATCCTCCACAGGCCAAAAACATAAGTCGATGTGTAAAGTGTTTCCAAACATAATCAAATTAATCAATTTTTCAAATCAAATTAAATAATAATCTGAAACTGCTTAAATGAAACTCTATCATTAAAAACTTAAATCAAACTCAACCTATCCACCTTTCATAATTGTTTGTTGGGGGTGACATTAAGAAAACTCTAGCCATCAAAAAGAGCCAAATGTCAAACTATTCCTGTTCACATCTCAACCCAATCTCATGCTAGTAAGGCCAGGGTCTCCTGACAGCTCCAAGGAAGCATGGTTGACTCAGAGACTCCTGACTGGAGGTTTGTCCAGCCAAGCTATTATATTATGATCACCCAGGCCTCAGATACCTAATGGCTCCCCCTCTTCCTTGAGCTCAGTTGTAAAATCAGAGGTATACTGGATAGGAAAATAATCCCTCTCATTATCTAAGGCAGACCCTGTATAAAAACACCACCCTGTGTATACAAGAATTTTGAGGATGTAACACATGTGTCGTTGATAAAGATCCTTCAAATGTTCAGACAACTACCTCCTCGATTAAGTGAGCACTCAGACCCTGGACCACAGTAACCATGAGATCTAGACGCACATATCATTCCCCCCAACCATCCGTGGTTTAAGCCGAATGATGAATTTCATAATCTAAATTCTGAAACTCTATGCTACCATCTATAGCTACAATTAAACTAATTTAGCCTTATTCAAAAAAGTTCTCTCTCACTTATTGGGAGGAGAATTAACTATGAGGTGCCTATAGGAAACCTAAACCGATCTAAAGTTCTGAGATGAAATCTGGGTGGTCATATTTCATTTCAGCCTCGCCTTTCAAAAATACAGCACCTCTATCTCAAAACCATGCTCTTTCTAATTCCAAAATTATCGAGAGGTCAATGTCGAATTTTGGACTCATAGATTGCACTAACTGACTATTCTTTCCATCTTTGGAAATACATAATATAAGAAGATGCAATTTTTTTTTTGAAAATTCAAAATAATGAAATGTGATTAAGTGTGTAATAAATTTAATATGAGACTCGCTGAATGAGTCATTCTAGAGTATATCTTTATTACACCATTATTTATTCTATACTTCTTATATCTTGAAAGTAGGGTGAAATAAATTGCTAATCAAGTAATTACTAATCCTCATCTTTCACTTTTGTAGAAATGGATCTACAAAGCACCCCTTCACCGCTCGCCAGGGTCGTGGTGCTTAAACACTACCCCTACCCACACCGTCATCAACACAGGAGATGTTGGGGATACCATTCAATTTGGTAGCTTGAATTTCTTGACCATTCCAACTGCAACTATCAAAATACCCACCCGTGGTACATTTATCCGGGGAGGCCAAGGCCTCAAGTTCAAGTGGGCTTACCATGTGTGCCAGCACCCAACAAACCTAACCGATGTCAAGGAGTTCTCCTATGAGAACTTCGCCAAAATTAAATCTAAAGCTCCTATGACTTAAAAAGAATCATCGCTGGAAAAATTGTGTATTTAATGCCTGTCGCCTCCATGAATGCTTTCTACCCGGAAACCATGATCATGAAGGTTCCTCATCAGGAAGCAAATTAACGAGAAGATAGAGAAGAAGGAGAAACACTTCAAGGCAGAGGCTTAGCAGCATCCCCTTTGAATGACCTAGTGAGTATACTACAAGTGATATTCCTCACAATAACTTTGACAATATAAAGTGGGTAAAGGAATAGCTCCATCAAGTAAAAGTGCCTTTCTAGAAGAACCAACCACATCAAGCTCCACCACCACGTAGGAGAGACACATTGTCATAAACATTGTCACCAAAGTTCTCAAACAAAGGCCTAATGAGAAGATGATTTTAGAGGCCTGTGATGATGGAAAATACTAAAGCTCCACCAAAAAAGTTGCCATCTCTTTCCGGTAACCGCCAAAGAGCCCGCGACACTACAAGTTGAGTAATCGAGCCTCCTGAAGTGACATTTGGACCCAAGAACCAAATCGTCAGTACTGGCAAAAGATAAGCAAATATGGAGGACAAGACCCCATAATGAAGTCCTGAAGAATGGAAGACGTGTAACATCTAATACATATACTAAGAAATTTACCTCAAAATCAACTCATCATCATAAGTGATACCAAAAGAAGGGATGTCACCGATGAAAGACATGAGACATCCTAGAGAATCTTTAGGGATCCTGAATTTAGCCCATCATCGAAAAATTCACCCTACAAAAGAAGGTGACTTTGATCACGTCTTTTAATAGGAAGCAAGTTCCTGTTGGCTCACATTGAACCAGATCGCCGAGAAAATTCCCTGCAAGTGAAGAAAATAATGAAGAAGATTCTGGGAAGTGGGGACAGTCTATATGGTTAGAGATATAGACAATCCTTCCACTCCTAATACCATCAATAAACTAACTTAGGAACATGAACTTGAATTGCTACTATGAAGAAGATTCTTCACAGAAGTAAATGGAGGACATATCTTTGATCTTGTTGAAGATGAAAAAGAAGACCGAATGAAGACCGAGATCAAAAGATCAAAGCTTACTCCATATGGTTGAAAGCCTTGTACACGCTTATAATCTTAATCAAAGATCATCATACAACCCCAACAACAAGCTTGTCTCTACAAATACATAAGTGAGAGAGAAGTCTAGTTCCCTCCCTAAAAATGAGCAAGGAGTAACAACAAGAACAACAAGAAGAAGAGGAAGGTAGACAGATTGACGCCATGGCCCTTTTCAGACAGCTAAGAGAAATGAAAGGCCAAATGGAGGTAAAGACAAGGAGATTACATAGCTTGGTAGCAAAATGAATGATATGATTATACAAATGAACATCATGATGGAGATGTTGTAAGAGATATATATCAGCACCAGGATTTGTGATCGAATCAAATATGTATAATAGACAACTTATACCACCCAACTCATCAACCTATAACCCTAATGCATGAAGGAGGGAACGGTTAACCCACTAATTCTGAAATTCAGCAAATTTAAAACATTGGGAACATAATACTGGGAAATATAAAACAATGAACAATCACGAAATGATAAAATAAAGCCATAGTTCAAAGGTGCGCTTGCGAGTATGGCAGTCACCCAACATGATCAAGCACCCGAAAGGTTACTTCCGGTGCCTAAAATTTAATCTCTAATACTTGGTGGTAATCCAAAGCAACAATCTAGCCCAATTTAAAGCTACTTGTGGTAACATAGAGGGGAATCCATGCAACCCACAAGATAAGAAATCAATTTCACATCTACTTTCAAGTGGTATGCAAAATTAGTCAAACATCCAAAAACCTTGTCAATTAGAGACTATATTTGTGGTGTTTATCGCTGTAATTGAAAAATCACAATCACTGGCCTTTTCAGCTTGAAAAGGAGGAAAGATTGTCAAAAATCTATAAGTCATCAAAGTTAAACCAAAGTAAGTATGAAGGGTGAGCACAATAAAAAAACATCCAATTACTAATGGGAAATATGGACGATAAAATGGAACCATTTCTATGCATGGCACTGGATTGCAACATTCCTGAAAGACCCAAGCTGTGAGAACCAAATAAAACAATTGAACCTCCAGTCTGTATATGCAAGAGTAAACAAGAAACCTTCGACTAAGAAGAAATGAAATTCATGCCACTTCCTATAGCTTAAATGGAGAAAAGCTGTGATATACAATGTGGGAAAAGGAAAGCTCTGAAATGTAAAGAATGATAGATGGAAAGAAAGAAGCATTCTAATTCCATAGCTAAAATTGGTATATTAGGGAGGTAATGACAAACCCTGATTCTTTCCAAGCATAAAAAAATAAGCAACAAGAGATGATGATGGAATGCAAATATCCCTTAAGGAAAGATGAAAAAAAAGACAAGTATCCAAATTATTCGCCAGGAAAGATGGCATTGTGAAATAAAATCCTCAGCAAGTTAAAAGACAATCCAAATTATAACTCCTACCAACGACTGATTATCATCATATTAATCATCCCAAAGATTATTATGTCTTCAAAGATTGGCTGGCGAAGCAAGGTTAACTCACACTCATCCCAATGTTCTAATCAACCCTAAAAGAGAGTCTAAGGATGATTACATCCCTCTTTCAGATCATCCAACAAAGATAAATAGAAGGAGAAATCGTTTATAAAAGAAAGAACAAAACAATAGTCTTCCAAAAAAGATGAAGATGCTAAAGCAACTAAAAGATGTCCCTAGTGGAAACAAGACTTAAAACCTATATTGAACTTAAGAGAGTTGCCTAAACCAAGTATTTGGGCTTCTCAGTGGCATTCTGATAAGGCTACTTCATCACATCATGAGAAGCTTTCTACTAAAAACAAGCCTCATAAATCAAAGAAGCTGGCTAAGAAAAAGAAGACCAAGAAGAGAACAACAACTCAAAAAATCATTAACAATCTAGAAGAGTATCACCAACCTACAAGCATAAACCATTTAGACTTGTAGACTTATGCATAATAAACATGTGAATTATGAAGAATTTAATGTTTAGAATTTATATTAGAACTATTAAACATAGGACTCAAATCTTTAACAAGATGTGGAGCGAAAGAAGTCCTTAGGTATCATGAAGAAGTGATAAGTTTATCACTAAAGGTCTGGGGTTCATCCGCAAATCTCATCCAAGTAGAGCCTGTTATAATATAATAGAAGTTGAGATCGAGACTCATAGTGATGAAGAAGATGATTCCCATGAAATTCTTCTTAAACATGATGAATAAGTAGAAGCTAGGCTCGCACCTGAGGAACTTGAAGATGGTGGACAAATAGATACTATGGATGAACTTAAAGAAATCAACCTAGGATCTGAGGATGATGCCCGTCTAACTTTCATTAGTTGAAGAGCTAAAAAGAGCTGAATTCAAGAATTACTTTTTAGACATATTCTAAAATTTTAGGCTTATCCCCTGATGTAGCTGTTCATAAACTAACTATTAAATCAGATGCAATGCCCATTAAGCAAGCTCCTAGGACAAGTAATTACAGAAACTAAGAAGTTGATTAAAGCAGGCTTCATCTGAGAGGATAAGTATGTAGATTGGATAGCCAACATTATCCAAGTTAGGAAGAAGAATGGCCAAATCAATCTCTGCATTGACTTCTGGGACCTAAATAAGGCGTGCCCAAAAGATGACTTTTTTGCTTCCAATATCAAAAATATTGGAGGACAACACTTCCAATATGACATGTTCTCATTTATGGACGGATCATTAGGATACAACCAAATCAAAATGGCTCCTGAAGATGAAAAACATACATCATTCAGAACACCTATTAGCATCTATTGTTACACGGCCAGTGGTTTGAAGAATGCTGGAGCTATATACCAAAGAGTCATGATGCATATTTTTGATGAGTTGATTCATCAAAAGGTGGAATGTTATGTTGATGATTTGGTGGTGAAAAGCTTAAACTGTGAAAACTACTTTGAAGACTTAAGAATTGTATTAGAGAAAATCAGAAAATATGATCTCAAGATGAATCATCTAAAATGTGCATTCGGGGAATCCTCTGAAAAATTTCTTAGGTACATTATACATCATAGAGGTATTGAAATAGATCCAGCCAAAATCAAGGAAATTATGGAGATGCCTCCACGAAGAGTTTGTGTCAGCTTTGTTCTTTACAAGGATAGCTCGCATTCATCTGTCGATTCATATCAAATTTATCAAGATGTTGTCAACCATTTGCAAGGTTGATGAAGAAGGATGCTCCATTCAAGTGGGATAAGGAGTGTCAGGAAGGCTTCAATAGCATTAAAAGCTACTTGTTAAATCCACCAATCCTTGTAGTGCCTACTCCTGGGAAGCCCCTCATTGTATACACAACTACATTAGAAGAGTCTCTCGGGGCATTGTGGACACAACACAATGAAGAAAATAAAGAGAATTCTCTTTATTATATCGATAGAAGATTAATAAAAGCATAAATGACATACTCTCTGATAGAGAAGCAATGTTTAGAATTGATCTTTGCTGTCCAAAAGCTCTATCACTATATGTTGTCTTATAAGATTACCCTCATCTAAAGGATCAATCCGCTGAAGTACTTGATGAGAAGACCAGCATTGATAGGTCGCTTGGCAAGATGGGCAGTATTGCTTCTATAATTTGATATCACATATGTTCCATAGAAAGCAGTGAAGGGACAAGTCGTAGTAAATTTTTTAGCTGCACATCCCATCCCTGCGGACTCTTTTTCTTAATGACGATTTGCCCAATGAGCAAATTATGCTCATTCATGAAAGAGAAAAATCACAAATTTGGGAAATGTACTTTGATGAAGCCTCATCGATCAAACAAGTCCAACATCTAAATTTCCCAAGAGCAAGCAGCAGAACTGCATCGTCTTCATAACACCAGAAGGAGGGATATTGAGATGATCATATGGATTGATCAAGCCAAGAAATAATAATGAAGCTGAATATGAAGCATTAGTGGTAGGTCTTGACGAAGCTATTTTCATAGGATTCCAAACTTGCACATTTTTGGTGATTCTCAGCTTATTATAAATCAAGTACTTGGCATCTATAAAATCAACAAGCTTGAGTTAGCTTTCTATCACAAGTGAGTTTTTGAGCTAATGAAGTAGTTAAAAAATATCACTCTAACTTGAGTCTCTCAATCCAATAATAGCAAAGTCGACTGCTTAACAAAATTAGCTAAGAAAATGGCAAGTATGAATGGTGATTATGTCATGATCGGCATATTTACTCAATGAGTTCTAGAGCTAGTAAAATATCAATCCCTGTAGGTAGAGGGGTTATCAAATCTGACCCAGTAAGATGCGACTCAGGTTGCTCCTCATACCGCATCCCTGTGGATGCCAGGTTCTTTTTAGCGAAGACTAGCACCTTGACTTTCCTGAAATAATCCCATAAGAAGGGTTCTTGGTCTCCATCAAACATGATGATTTTCATTTTCCTGGGTTTCACCCGGTTAGCGGGTTCCTCATTCATTTCTCCTTTAGGCGATACAAACAAATACGTAATGAGCATACCGAGAATGATAAAAACCTGACCGGAAGAAAAAAAAGTTTCTACAACTCCAGAGTTTGACTACTACCTACTTGACTAACTGACCGGAAGAACTCCTCCTATGAAAGAAAGGCCCTTCTAGCTAACCCCGAACCCCCTCAACAAGAAAGAGTTGAAGTAGTGTGGGCTGACCAATGACCCTTTGTCTTGGACTCACATGCAATTGAAGTAGTTCTCTATGAAACGACAACTTTTTTTTTCTAAGGCAGGAAGAACTAGGTATGACAGTAGCGAACCCGCAGAAAAAATAAAGCAAAGATAGGTCTTGTTGGCAGGTGCTTCCTTCGTCTATCGTATGTATCGTTTGGCTTTGTCCCGATAGATAGGAGAACAATGAAAGGAAATCCCAAGCTATGTTCTAATGTTTGCTTCTTGTCCCTCAAAATCAACAAGAAATTATACCAAGAAGAGCTAAGAATGACATACTCTTAGAAAAGAAGTGTGAAGCCTTTACGGTAGAAGAGTCACGTGATTGACACAGCCCTTCATCGACTATTTTAAAGAAGGAAAATTGCCAAATAATAAATCACTAGTAGCTCAAATCAGAAGAGAATGTTAACAATACTTTATATCAATATCATTCAAAACAAATACACAAATGTGCCTAAATACAGATGAAGATACCAAAGTGATTGTTGAAGTTCATGAAGGACTTTGTGGTGCACATCAGTTAGGTCCCAAGGTGGCAATAAAGATCAAAAGGATAGGCTATTATTGGCCATCTATGGTGAGAGACTGTATTAATCACACTAAGAAGTGTCATGAGTGTCAAGTACTTGAGAATCTCATTCATCAACCTCCGAATCTACTACACCCAATGATAGCATCCTAGCCATTCAAATGTTGAGGTACATATGTAATTGGACAAAATAACCCACCATCATCAGCTGAACACCGCTTCATCCTAGCAGTGACTGATTATTTCTCTAAGAGGGCTGAAGTTGCTCATTTAAAGAAGTTACTGTTGATCAGGTGATTAACTTCTTCATGCATAACGTGGTCTATAGATTTGGGGTGCTGCGCCAAATAATTTCTGATAATGGCACAGCTTTCAAAAGTGCAAAGATTTATAGATTCATCGATCGACATAAAATTGATTGGCGATACTCTTCAATATATAATCCAAGAGAAAATGGTTTGGCGGAGGCCTTCAACAAGACATTAGTCAAATTGCTCAAGAAAATTCTCACCAAAAATAAAAGAGAATGGCATACCAAGCTAGTAGAGGCACTATGGGCATATCGAACTACCTACAAGATGCCAACTAAAGCCACTCCCTATTCATTGGTATCTGGAACTGAAGCAGTTCTTCCACTTGAAGTGGAGTTGCCTTCACATCGAGTATCCATCCAATACAATCTAACTGAAGATCAAAATGCTCATATGAGGATGGAGGAACTCGACCCACTTGATGAAGTTAGATTGTAAGCTCATCATAATCTAGAGGTCTATCGTAAAAGATGTCTACGATGCTGCCTCAAACATTCCAAAAGGGGAATCCCTTAAGAAGACCAATTATTCAAAAAAAATTTGGTGACAAATTTTTGAGCCTAGGACCCTTTTATTATTAAAAAAGTATACCAAGGAGGGGCATACCAACTCATCGACCTAAATGGTGAAATACTAATGCCGCCAATTAATGGTCGATACTTGAAAAAGTATTATACATGATGACCACATTATCAAGGTACAATAGAAATCCCCCTATAAGAAACGGGCATTTTTTTAGTATATCTACTTAGAACGATATCGTGCTTTATGCCGAGATCTCTAAATAAACATACTCTAGATGAAGAACTTTTTCGTGAAAATTTCCCTATTACACAGGGGGCATTTTTAGATTTTTATATATAGATGAAATCAATGTTGTATGTTAAAATCCTCTTTAGAGTATATCAATTCAAATATTGATGTGTTTGAGTATTTTCATCTGAAAAATTCTCTTAAATATACTTTAGAATTCCCCCTACAAGACATGGGGCATTTTTAGTTTATGTCAAGTTTATGTGAGTTGTCGTCGAGATATAAGATGAGATACTAGAATATAGTCTGATTCAGGTTGACAATGAGTGTTACACCCAAATCCCTGAATATATTTTGTTAAGTTGCATATTCTTGCAGAAACAAAAAGAATCTATTTCTATGTATGAAAAGATAGCCCTAAATATCAAGAAATTTATCTCTTAAATTTGCCAAAATTATGGAGATCCAATCAAAAAAACTCCCAATTTTGGAAGTTTTAATCAACTAAGTTGGAAAAATATCAATCTCTACATCCTAAAGTCTAGGACACGGATGGGTTCTAAAGGTCAAACTCAATAAGCCCATAAATGGCCGAGTTATTGGCGCTCTCCTCACTTAACAAGTCGCAAGAAAAGGCCGTAGTGAAAAAGCCCCTGTTTCAATGGTTTGATGATAAAAATACCAACCCACTATAACTTAAATCGTAGACTCGAGTAGGTTCTAAAGGTCAAACTCAACAAGCCCAAATATGGCCTAGTTGCTGACGTTCTCCTCACTCAACAAGCCGTAAGAAAAGGCTGTAGTGAAAGAGCCCTTGTACGTTAGTCCAATGACGATAATTGTTCAATCTAAAACTAGATCCATCTTAGTGATTACAAGCAACCGGGATCTAAGAAATCTCTCTATTTGATCGATAGATCAAGGTAATATGAGGAAACGCTCAATTCAGGGGTACCTTAAATCAATCTATATATTACCTCCAAGGTTATATTTTAATCTATTCTCAAATGATCTGATCAAGCTTAAAGAACAGATCAAATCCAATCTCCTCATCAAGTCCATCAAAGTAGAAAGCACGGGATCGAGGAAGCAATTCCATAGTTCATACAAAGCCGATGGCCGAACTAAAAAAATTTTGTGGTTATTCAGTCTATTAATGTACATGTTTCTAGACTAATAACTCAACATTGACCCTATATAAGCTGGAAGGATGGATCATCTATATGTACCCTCTAGCAAATCCTTCAAGGCAGTAAGCAGATTCATGGTACATATGCTTTCTGATAAGTCAATATGGACCAATCAGGTCATTCCATCATCAAGTCAGTCAAGCTTAAAGCTAGGACCGAAGGAATTTCAAATCTGACCAACATGGATAAACCAATTCCCTAGCGGTGTCCTTCATTAAAACAAATAGACCAATTCCTCCATCAAACCCAACCAAGCATGAAGCTATGGTTAGAGGAAACTCAAATCTACAATGACATAAAAGAAAGAGATCTTCAACAAAGCCATTGAAGCATATAGTAGATGGTGTAAGAACTCTTATCAATCTGACAAGTCGATTCTAACAAATCAGTCAAGCCCATCATTTAGCATGTCCTGAATAAGACAGCATATTAATGACAAATCCTATCAAAGCTCTATAAGCAAAAAGCCATGATCCAAGTTCGTAGCCAAACTAGTTTTCAACAAATATGACTCACTCCATACGTGAATCACATTTGTTGGAGGGCATTTGTTGACCTCCACATATGTGTCATAAGTCAAGTCAAGTCTACAAGTCAAATTTGATGGACTTTGGAGGTGACAGTATGCAAACTGAGGCTCAAAATGCACTGGACATCACTAAAAATGGTCAAAACAACCTTCGATTGGTGAACGGACTTCACCGTTACATTCAAAATGTCAAAATTGATCGAAATATAAATATTACAAAATCTAATGATCAATCAATTAACTGCTCAAGCTATCAATGTGTCGACACACATATCAGAGTCAGAAAGCTATGACGATATCCACACAAACTCTTTTCATAAAATTGATCATGCAATTAGATTTAAAACATCAAAAACTATCAAATGAGACTGTTCGCACTCAAATCAGACAAGTCTGTGTAAATGTCGAATAATCAGAAGTGGGTGTGCACAAATCGAGGCTGAAATATACAGGACGTCACCAAAATTAACCCAAATGACCTCCGATCGATGAACAGACTTTGCCATCATGTTCAAAATGTAAAAATTGGTCAGGATATAAATATTGCACAACTAGATGATCAACCAATCAAGCACTCGAGTTGTCAATGTGCCTGCACGCATATCAAGATCAAGAGGCACCGATGAGGATCAAATGAACTTCGTTCATAAAATTAATCACGCCGTTAGCTTTGAAACATCAAAATCTATCAATTAAGATTATTTACACTCAATTCAGATGAGTCTACATGAATGTTGAGCGGTCAAAAGTGACGACTCATATTTTGAGCTGAAATGGACACAACTTGATGATCAACCAATCAAGCGCTCGAGTTGTCAACGTGCCTGCACGCATATCAAGGTCAAGAGGCACTAATGAGGATCAAACAAACTCCATTCACAAAATTGATCTTGCCATTAGCTTTGAAACATCAAAATCTATCAAGTAAGATTATTTTCACTCAATTCAGATAAGTCTGCATGAATGTCGAGCGGTCAAAAGTTGTGACGTGTATTTTGTACTGAAATGGACTCAATTTGACATCGACTTGAACCAAACGATCGATATGAAATAGGTATATTTGTTACATTCAAAACATCAGAATAATCTTAAATTGATATATATATATATTAGCTATGCAATTTTATCGGCATAAAATTCATTTTAAAAGCTATTAATTACTTAAAAAATTAAATAAACCTAAATATAACCGTTCCCTCCATTTTTTTGTTTTGTGTTTCCCTTAACTAAAGAAAAACTACTCCTACGTCTTTTATTTTTGCTCCAACTTCTCCAAAAACCAAAAAAATAATTATTAGCCTCTCTCCTGCTTGATTCTGACACTCTACACAGGTAATTCGCTCTCCCCACTCAATCTCCTCCACTGTTGTTCAGTCTTTCCACTGGTGCCTTGCCCGCCATTCTCTGGCTCTGCTTCACATGAGCACCCAGGTGCACTCGATCTGTTCTGCCGAGCCCACCTCCCTATATCTCTCTGATCCATGCAGCGCGGCCACATACATGTTCGTCTCAGCCTCGGCCTGGACCTCCCATTGTACCACTCGACATTCACCTCCATTGCCAATCTCATAAGCCGTACTCGCGCCCGGCTCCGGCCATAGGCACGCGATCACGCGTCTGCGTTCCACCAACCCATCCCATGAGTCCCGTGCATGCCTCAATCCCACAACCCACCTCCTGAGTCCATGACCCACCTCGACGACCATTCTGCATTCAAATCACCCTCGCCATACCGCCCTACAGTCTTCTGCCGCTGATCATCGCTCCTTTGACCCGCTTTGCTCGCAACACATTGCCCAGTCCTGACTGTTCCTCCATCCCTCCAAACCATTGTCCGGCCCATCCTATCCCATTTTCGCATCACCGCAAATCGGGGAAGAATATTATCAAGAGGTGAATTCTTCTTTAGGTTTTCGGTGTCGCATCCCTTGAATCACCCTTCCAATTTTTTCTTCACCGTAAATTGGGGAAGAACATAGTCAAGAGGCGAATTCTTCTTTTGGTTTTCGGCATTGCATTCCTCGAATTACCTCCTCAAATTCACCTCGTCGTAGCCAGAGAAGCAACACCGTCAATATGCGGGTTCTTCTCTTAGTTTTTGGCATACCCAATCTTATTCCCTTATCAAGCTTGCAGCATGCCAAAGAATAAGTTAGAATATGTGGGATCTGTTAATGTGGATATATATATATATATACATGCTTATGTTTTTTTGCAGGTTTGAAGACCTCATCGTGCTCAAGAGGGCACGATGAGATGAATTGGTGTCACAAGACAGCCGCTATGCTCAAGGCGTGCAAGTAAGCCAACATCTCCTAGATGTCGTTCCCCTAGACAAAATGCTGCCAAAATTTCATCTAATTTCTAGACTTAGAAAAAAAGGCGAGATGAATATATATTGCATTTGTCTTCTTTCAGGTTTGAAGGTCTCGTCGTGCTCAAGAGGGCACGATGAGATGAAAACTCGGCTGTAGTGTCACAAGACACCACATATTATGCTCAAGAAGGCGTACCGAGTAAGCCAAAATACCCCTGATGCAACCCCCTACACCGGGATGACATCGAGAGGCTGCCAAAATTTAGACTAAAATTCAAGACTTAAACAAATTCAAATGGAATTACCTAAACTTAAGTCAAATAAAAGAATATATGATAAATATAAAGATAAATGTTAAATCAAAGTGAAATAGCGGGAGAACACCTAAAGAAAATTTTGGAAAGAATATGACACTCATTTAAAATGCAAGAGAAATTTAGGGAGGCTAATATTAAACTCACAAACTTTAATTGTAATTCTCTCTGGCTTAAATTAAAGCAATAAAGTGAGTTCTCTTTTCTTATAAATTCCTCAAAATTAAACAAGCTTTAATTAGAATTTGGGGAGACTAATACTAGACTAATAACAAATTTTTAATAAACTTAAAGTCTAAAGCTTAATCCAAATTGGATTTAATAACTCTTATCTGAATATGGAGGTAATTACTATGCTAACTAATAAGCATGAGTAGGGTTAAAGTAATAAACACTGAAATCAGCATAACTTATCAAAACTGATGTAAATTGAGCATAATCAAGTTAGGAGAATTACAAAAACTCAATAAGTAAACTAAGCACAAGTAATATTTAAACTACAATCTAAATCAAAATGTCTTCTTCGCCATTAGATCTGCAATTCTTTGTACAAGTAGACAGAAGGCAACACTAAACTAAATGATGCACGAATGAAAGAGCTTTCCTTCAATACAAAATTTAAGGAACTTCATTCTAAATTATGATTTTAAAAATCAACAAAATCACTAATTAGGTGAAATTATCTAAGCTATAAGTAGCTGCATGTGCTCGGACATAGAGATTTCAAGTGCAAATTTTAATGTCTAAAAAGGCTGCGTAGGCTTTGGAATTAAATGAAAATACAAAACTAATCTCATAATTCAGAAATAAAATTATTAAATTACTAATCACCATGGGCCCACACTATCTTGAATGCTTAAATTCAAGTGTCTAAGGATATTTCAGTTGCTTCGGTTTAGTCTTAGGGAATGGGCAGGTTAACGAAACCTAAAAACCTATAATAAGAGTTTCAAATCATTGAAATATCTGAGAAATTGATTCTGTCAGGTGAAAGCAGATCTAATCCTTTGTTAGCAACTAAATAGAGTTGACATGATCTAAAGCTCTTAAACATATTCAAATTAATCAATTTTCAAATCAAATTAAGTAATAATCTGAAACTTCTTAAATGAAACTCTATCATCAAAAACTTAAATCAAACTCAATCTATCCACCTTTCAAAATTATTTGTCGGGGGTGACAAATTAAGAAAATTCTAGCTCACAAAGGAGCCAATGTCAAATCAAATATTCTGCTATGTTCACTCTCAATTAATCTCATGCCGTGGACATGACCCATCTATGTGGGTTGGCGTAGAGCTCCACAGATGAAGCGATTACGAGTCCTCGGGTGGTTTGGCTAGTCAGACTTCATTATATTACGATCACGACCATAACCCGTATGCTCTCCAATGGCTCTACCCTTTGAGTTATGAATCATATGGTATACTTGATAGGGTAAACAATCCTCTATCAGCTAAGGTAGACTTAAGACAGTCTCCTTAGACAAACAACACCCCAGGTCTACAAGGATTTCTTGGACGACATAACCCATGTGTTGTTATTGAGGATCCTTCTGTTAGGTTGGGTCGACTACCTCCTCTGACTAAGTAGACTAGGGATCGCGACTGCCCAAGATGATGGAACCATGGGATCTAGATCGAGCACGTCATCATTCCCCAACCATCCAGTTTAAGTTGAAATGATGAATTTCATATCTAAATTATAAAACTCCATATGCTGCAACTATACACTACGTATTAAGCGATCTAATGACTAGCCTTAATCGAAAGTTCTCTCTCACTTATTGGGAGGGGTAATTAACTATAGGGGCTTGTGCCTATAGGAAACTTGGAACCAGATCTAAAGTTCTCACCAAATGAGGATGAAATCTCTAGGTAGTGTCGTATCTACTATTTCATCTGCCTTCTAAAAATTACACCAACATCTTCAAACCATACTCTCTTCAATTCTAAAATTGTCGAGAGGTCGATGGTGAATTTTTGGAGCCCACAATATCTTAAAACTTTGCTAAATTTTATGAAAAAATGGAAACATAAAAGTTTCTTCACAAATTATATTATCTAGTAGTAATAATCTATTATGCATTTCTTATAAATTTTATTGTCAAGAATTCTATACTCATAGAATATAGAATTATATATCTTTCTTCGAGTGATTTTATGTAATCTTAGTAGCACAAGCTTAGAGTTATATAGATGAATAATCTATTTTAGGCTTAGAAGTATCTCATTCTCTATTCTATCAAAAATTTTAGATTTGACGAGATTAAATTTTGATAAAAAAAATACAGATGAACATATATTATATTTTAATTATATAGCATAATCAAGCATCGTAAAAAATTTAAAATTTGTTTTTCTTAGATGGGAATCAACAATAATGCAGGGGAATTTAACTTTTTTTGTGTTTAGAATACATTGGAAGAGTTAATTTTTGGTCAGTGTAAAGTGCAATCATCATTGCCAGCTGACACCACCCTCCGCCGCCTTCCACTAGCCGCTGCCAGCCGTCCCCACCACCTGCTGCCACCCACAATCCAAAAAATACTTTATATTATATTTATTCTACCAAACAAAAAAAATTCATGTATTTATAGAGTTTTCAACCAAATAACTTTT
Source organism: Cymbidium sinense (assembly GCA_021442155.1). Classification (NCBI taxonomy): domain Eukaryota; kingdom Viridiplantae; phylum Streptophyta; class Magnoliopsida; order Asparagales; family Orchidaceae; genus Cymbidium; species Cymbidium sinense. Next base: position 69,100 of record JAKCPB010001295.1, read on the forward strand.
AAAGTAATTCAAATACATTACATTCACTTTATATTATATTACTTATACACTACATTCTTTTTTCAAGGATCCAAATAATCCCTAAGAAAAAATTGAAAGTGAAAGAACCAAAGAAATTTGATATTAAAGTTAAAATCATGATCTTATTGTTAAGAAAAAAAGAAGCCCGTGGAATTTGCCAACATCTTTGATCGACAATTCGATAACAAAATAAATTAAAAATAATTAATTAAACCAAAAATTCAACTATAACAAAATAAATATAAAAATCATGTTCTATATAACGAGAAGTAGATATAATATAAATGACAACAATCCTCATGCTTGCACTGTTGTATTTATAGAGCTTCCCACAGGCAGAGAAAAAATTGAGGTCGATCTGTGCATCATGAGAATAGCAAGCTCATTAGCCTTTTTCAAAAGTCCTCCTTTCCTCTTGGAGAAGGTCACCTGCCTATTGGGAGAGTTTACAATCCTCTTTATCTCAATCTTCTGTTCCACATACCAGCGGTAATATCTCTCGTTGATGGGCAAATTTGAAAGATGTGAAGAAATGCGTTCATTATATTATAACTTATATACATTGTCATTATAGTAATTTCTGGTGAATGGAAGTTCTATTCGCATGGTACCTGAATATACTGTGGAGTTTTTTTTTTGGAAGAATTTGAGGGCATTTGCCTAATTTAATTCCAAATGTAAAAGAATTACGGTTACAATAAAGACAACATGGGACCATAAGGAGACCTCAATCTAATGAACTTAGAGGAAGAAACTAAGAAAAGCTATATCACCAAAGCCCAAAACATATAGACCACAAGAATTCAAAGCTGCAGAAAAGAGATTTCGGATCAAAGATTAGAATCATGAAAGATTGCTTATCGATAATTAGAGCAAGCAAAATGAGGGTCCTACGGTTTCCTTCTCACCTTCCTGGTGCTTAAAACTAGAAAAGGAGCTTGATCGAAAAAGTAGTAAACCGGTTCTTTGTGAAGGCCCTAAGGAACCCTCAAAAGAAAGCAATCGATCATCATCCCTTTCACCTCAAAGAAACCCACTGAATTCACAAGGCACGGAAGGGAGGAGGGGAGGGAGGATCTAAGGTGGTTCATTACAGCTCCACTGTCTAATCAGGTTTTTAACATCTTCAGGCCATGAATCTTTATACTTCCACCTTTTGAGTTTAGCTGCCACTCTCTCTCGAATTAGCTCACAGAGAGAGGAGAAGGGGATGGAGATTTGAGAGAAGAGCCGATTATTTCTTTCTCTCCATAGGGTGTATACAGAAGCTACAATAATAAAAAAGTTTAAGTTTTTCTTCCATTTATGTTCTGCATCATCCACGAGTTTCTTTGGAGTGTGGATTGTATTAGAAAAATTGGCCTTTTGGGATAAGTGTTCTTATCAATTTCATAGAAGTAAGGGCATTCAAAAATAAATGAGCATGTGTTTCCAAGCGTGTGATGAAAACACAGGAAATAGTGGTCCCGAGGCCCCTCTTAGCTAAGTTATCAGAAGTTTTAAGCCCATTGAGGTAAGCCATCCAACAGTAAAGTGAAAAGTTAATGGTATACCCCTTAAACCAAATTCCATTCCTCCAGATAGATTGGGATTCATACATCCTTGAAAATTGGATTCTTGAGATTGTTCCACTTGATATGATCACTACCCCCATGATAGAATTTGAAAGTATCGGATTAAACATAGTGGAAAGCCAAGCATCCATCCATAATCCATTGTAATAATAATGAGCAAAACAATTTGAGCCCATAATGTAAATTTGATTTGAAATGAGAATCATGCCATTTAAGTCATAGCCATTTGATCTCTTTCCATAATCTATATTGATTGGAGTTCCAAATAGAAATGTATTTAGACTTACACCATTTGGAAAACAAAGATTCACCAACACATACCTTCCATAATACCTTAATCTTATTCATCAGATTAAGAAATGAAGCAGAAATAAGTCCAATGCCTCCCTTATTTTTTTGGGAGAGTAGTAGCGAGGAAAAACAAATGTAGCTTCTTTGCTTCCCCAGAGTGGTAGAAGAAGTTGGCTGTAAATGAACAAATATGTTTGATAATACCACTTGGAATAGCCATAGATCGAAACCAATATGAGAGGTAGCTATTAACAGAGGACCTAATCAATTGTAGCCTGCCCCCTAAAGATAGAAATCTGCTTTTCCATCCAGCTAACCACTTATGTAGTTTGTCAAATAAGGGATTAAAATTGGCCATCTTAATACGGCCACAGCTCAAAGGTAAGCCGAGGTATTTGATGGGAAAGGTACCCATAATAATGTTCAGGATATTGCTTAATTCAGTAACCTTCCTGCAGTTTTTAGAGAAGTATATAGAGGATTTGGAGATATTAATTTCCAGTCCAAGATAAGATTCCAATGCATGTAGATTAACCTTGAGGGAGTTAATGGTAGAGAAAGAGGCTTCACCCATGGCCAGAAAGTCATCAGCAAACAACAAGTGGGAGATCCTACAGCCACCTGAGGAGAAAGGGTTATATAGCCCAAGATCAACATCTCTATTTATAAGACAGGATAATGTGTCCATAGCAATAGTGAATAGGAAGGTGATAAGGGACATCCTTGTCTTAATCCATTTGTCGAGGGAAAGAAACCTTTTATGCTTCCATTTAGAACTATAGAAAAGGGAATATCCATTATACAGGCTTCAATCCATTTGACAAACTTCTCAGGAAAGCCTTTATATCTGAGTCTATGAATAATAGAAGCCCTGTTAACTTTATCAAAAGCCTTTTTCAAATCGAATTTGGCTAAAAAAGATTGGTTATTGTTGGAAGAGAAATCATTACATATTTCATAAGACATAGTGATATTATTAGATATATCTCTACCTTTTATGAAAGCCGATTGAGCATGATCAATCACCATAGGGAGGAATTTCTTAAATCTGCTAGCTAGAACCTTGGCTATGACCTTATAGAAAGTGTTGCAAAATTGGCGGAAATCAACAATCTTAGAAGAATGCTTGACTTTAGGTATAAGGGTGATGAGGGTGTGTTTAAAGCATTTAGGAGCTTGAAAGAATTGAAGAAGAAGTGAGCAGCCTTAAGAAAGGCTTTTCTAGTTTGATCCCAAGTTGCTATGTAGAATTTTGAATTGAAACCATTCGGTCCTGGCGCCTTATTTTCACATATGCTTTTAAGTTCCAACATTATTTCCTGATCAGTGATGTTCTCCTCAAGTTGACAGCAGAGAGAGAGATGTCCCCAAGGAAGTGCATGGGGAGATTTAGAGAACCATAGTTAAATAAATCAAAGTACATACAAAGTTTAATTGAGTTAAAGTGATACCTTCATTAGTGTGTAATTCCCTAATGAAATTTGCATTTTTTTCCTTTCTTTGATCGATTGATATAGATATTTAAGATGATGTCAGCATGCCAACCCTTTTCTTTATCCAAATGCTTTCCTTTATATTGAGTTGTGTATCTAGCTTTGATTTCCTTAGCATCAAAGAATGTTGTTGGGATGCGGCATCGACTTGCTCAAAATTTGCTTACTCGACTAAACAATCAATCTTTGTTGCTCAAGAGGAGCCATCTCCCTACTCCTAGCTTTTAAGGCTTTCTTAACACTGCTCAGTTTTTTGGAAAGAATGTAAAGTGGATCACCATGAAAGAAGTTACCCCAAGCCAATGTGACAGCTTCCATAAAACCATTCTCGACTATCCAATGATTCTTGAAAAGAAATCGATGAACAGTGGGGAGGCGAGAATGCAGAAAGGAGGGGAATGGTCAGAAGAAAGAGGAGGAGGAACTTTATAGTAGGAAGATGGAAAGGTATCCAGCCAGCTTGAGTTACACAGGACCCTATCCAATTTAGTGAAGATAGGTCTATCAATCTGTTGATTAGACCAGGTAAAGAAGAGACCTGTACTAGGTAGTTCAATAAGCTCACAGTCGTTGACACAGTCCTTGAAATCAAGGGAGCTGTTAAGAGGAGTTAGATTACCACCCGATTTTTCCTTACAAGAGAGAGTGCAGTTAAAATCCCCCATCAAAATCCAAGGATCCTTGCATGAACCAGCAAGAAGTTTCAGATCATTCCAAAAAGTAAGCTGAAGCTTGGCATCATTCTTTGCATATATGCAAGTAAGAAGGAAAGAGTGATATCCCAGGATAGAGACATACCCGTGTATTAGTTGCTTATTTATAGTAATAGGATTAAAATCCAACCGTCGCACGCCATAATCCAAATTCTCCCACTAGAAGCATATCCAAAATTGGAAACACTATCTTCGGAAGGGAACAAATTGAAGTTGTCGGGTTTGTGGAAGATGTAGAGGTTGAGATTGTATTTGGTCTCAATGGAGACCTGAAGATTGAGGTGGAAGTCTTTGATGATCCTTAAGCAATCCAGTTTTACGGCAGAGACCATGGACGTTCCAAAAACCCAAGGTTGGATAAATCATTGAGAGGAGGAAGGAGAGGGCTTCCTACCCTTCTTCTTGTTACCCTTATGAGTAGTATTAGAGATGTTTGATGCCGCTTTAGAGTAGTCCCCATCCTGATTTTTCCCAGGAGTTTTAGGGAACTTATCATTAGCCACAGAGGGGTTTTGTTTATTTGGAGATACCGCTACTGATCGTGTAAGGACCACAACAGTCTGATAATCCCTTATAGAGTCAGCCTTGGTCAGAGCAATTTGTTCCTGGTATGGGATCGCCTCCTCCTCCACAAGCTCTTCTAGAGAAGGAGAGAGGATAGGTGAATGGTTTAGGTCATTGATGGTATTGTTAGCAGGGGGAGGGATTGTGGATTCTTCCATAGGAGTATCTTGCTGGCTAGGATTTTCAGTGGGAAGGTTTGTGGTGGATGGATATTGGGAAGAAGGAGTCTCCATAGGCATGGATGTGTGAGTAGGTATCCGGCTTTGCAGAATCCCCCTATTTGTTACACGGCTTCTACTACGACCCCGAGGATTGGTTGGAGGCTTAGGATTCAGAGGGCAAGAATGGTTGTCGTGGGAGAAGGTGTTGCACTTGGAGCAAGCCGATGGCTTCCAGTCATATATGATACTTTGAGTGAACTTCTTACCATTGAGGTTGATAGGAATAGATTCAGGGAGCTGGGATTTGGTAGAGATCTATACACAAATCCTTGCAAAAGTGACTTTGGCCTTAGTGGCAGTGAGGTTATCAGCTGCTAGGGGGATGCAAATATGACTAGCGACCTTGGAAAAGTCGGATTCGTTCCAGCAACAAAGCAGAAATTCGACAGCTTGATCCAAATAGGCAATTCAGAGATGGTTTCTTTGGTTGGATGAAAATCCCACGACCACTACTGAAAGACAAACGGACGACCATTTAGGAAGCATGGCCCATTGTCCCAAACCAAATTGTAGTCTTCTTGACGGTAAACTTAAAGAGAAGTAATCCCCTTCAAGAGTGAGAAGATCTAGGTTACCCTTGAAATTCCACCTCTTCACGATGGTCTGAGGAGGGAGCCATAGTAGACCTTTTCCCACATAGCGTGCCCAATTAGAGAGCAGTGCCATTCTCTCGCCCTTGAGAGTTCCTCTTCGAATGCTACTTCTAGGTCATCAGATGGTATGAAGGATAGTGGGAGAGCTTGGCTCTTCTCATTCTAGGCTAGTAGAAGTTCTTTCCAAAGGCTGGGTCCCTGATTAGAGAGACCAGTGGGGGAAATCTTCAGAGAGGAACCAAAGAGGGGAGGAAAAGAGGTGTGGTCTGTCTCCATAACGTCGGGGAGGACCTAACCCGAGAGGAGGAGGTCAGTTAAAGGACCAAGAGAGATTGAGGAGGCTGGAGGAGAAGGGGAGGAAGGAGGAGACCCCAAACCTCTAGATCGAGCATCCGCTTGAAAAAAGCTTCTTTTCGGGAAACTTTCAAAATCTACACACCACTGAGTTTTGATTACTCATGACCCACTGAACTTAATTAATTCTGTCAGAGGTTTCTTTTGGTAGATGCCGCGGGTTTGAGGAAATGCAATAGTTTCCTTTCTTGTAATGAAATGGTGGGGCTGTCTGAAAACATAGGACTCATAAGGGAACCGACATTTCATCATTATACTCAATAGTTTAACGCTAACACATGCACTGCACTTTCTGTTATATATATATAAAGAGAGAGAGAGAGAGAGAAAGAGAGAGAGTTTATAAAATGACACGTAGTTAATTTAAATTTAAATACATAAATTCATAGAAATTTAATAGTAGTATGTAAATCCTTTAAAGATAAAACGTCACTCAAATAACTAGAGGAAATTGGGGGTTGGCTATCATAGGACTGGATAACATAAATAGAGATGAAATATTGTCTTTTTTTTACCACCTTCAAAGAATCAATGAATAGATGATTCTTGTGTCTCCCATTAGAATTCATAATCTCATTCTTCATCTTCAAAAATATGTTCACCATGCAATTCACTTGTGCTCAGAAGTAGTTGAAGAGTTCTTAGGCTCTCCATCAAATGAGGCAAGAGCATAGTGATCCTTAGGAAGTTTATCACTCAATTTCAATGTGAGATGCTAGAAGTTAAAGATTTGGAATATTCATGGCACAAGTTGCACTCGCCCAAAGTTTGAAGGACCATTTAGGTACATCCTCAGGCTCTAACAACCCAAGACACTTACTATATTACTTGAGAGTACAAATTTATTGGATACAATTTTGAAGATGAAATTTATGGAAGGATGGACGAGTACAATGACCTAGAAATTATAAAGTATGATTACAAATTAATTAAATATTGTTAATATGCTAATTATGTTAAATGATGAATGAGTCAAATATATTCAATATGAGTAATTTAATGCCAAATTTATATGATAACATTAAAGAGGGTTACCATTAAATGTTAATAGCATGAAAATACATAAATTTTAATTCCAAAAGTAATTATCATAAGAACAATTTATGATTATAATATAAGATTTAAACATTAGTATAGATATTTTTAAATTTTAATACTCACTTCATTGTAAAAATATTGTCACATTTAAATATTATGTTTGTATTACAATATAAAAACTATTTTACAAATTTTAAAAGGATGAAAATTTAATAACTTGATTATTTATGAATAATTAAGTAACTAATTATCATATAAATAATGGACCATATTATAAATAAGTTCTTTTCTAAGATAATTAAGTATTATTAATCAAGCAAATATATCCAAAATATGTAAATAATCAATTCATTAATGATTTCATGACGCTCAATTGACAAAGATTAAATATGCTCAACATTCAAAATCACTATGGGCTTATTATTTTGATATTTTTTTAATAAATATAATTTAAAATTTATAATAGTTAGTACATAGTGGACGTGCATTTAAGCTAGTATTAGTATATATACTGTATTTTGATTAAATGATAAATATTGGTTTGCACAATAGAGGCTAGTTATTAGAGCAATCAAAATAATAACATAAATTAAATGAAAAAAATAAGTTAATTATATTGCATTTAATCCAGTGGTTGTTTTTGCATTTAATTAGTTAATATATGGTTAAATAAGCAAGAATATCAATTGTCAAAACCGATACAACCTATCATCTTAAATGGACGGCTTATTTAAGAATTAACTATTTAACTTTGAAATCAAATACACTTTTTGAAGCTTATGATCAAAATAAGCGCATCTCGATGATTCAAATCAAAGAATATCTTAAATCTGATACTTTATAAAAAAATAAAAGTATTCTTGAGATCATGTGAGGGATAAAAATACATCAAACCTTTTTTATGCTTATAGATTAAATAGATACATATACGAGACAAGTTCAATTTAACGAATTATAAAAAATTTTAAATCATTGATATACAAAGATGTTTAAATAATATTCCATGATTAAGTGAGATCAACCAACATACAAACCGTGTAATAGTGTCTTGATTTGCAACATTGATATCATACTATCCAATTAAAACTTTTAGCTAATTATTTTTGGTTAGTAATCTTGTATGTTAAGACAATTCTCATGAATTCATTTTCAAAATTTTGTTAATAATGAAAACTTGAAATTTAAGCGTTCCAAAAGTATCATATAAAAATATCGTTCATATGTATATTATGAATGATTTATAATATAATTTAATGTGCATATATATATATATATATATATGTATATGATATATATATATATATATATATATATATATATATATATATATATATATATATATATATATATACCCACTATTTCCTTCAAAAAAAAATTTTGCATTTCCTCGGACCTACGTCAACTAACATAAAAGGTTAAAAGTTAGAAACCACTGATAGAACTAACCTTAGTGGGTTAGCAGTGGTTAAAAGTCCACATAATATTCACAAACCATGCAAATATCACTTCTATTCTCGAGAAATTACTACAATAGCGATGCATATAATTTATAATATATATAATGAATGCATTTCTTCTACACTCCCCTTTCACTTCTTTCAAATTGCCCATCATCGAGAGATTGTATTACAAGTCTAGGAAGAGAAAAGATTGAGATAAAAAGGATTGGAAACACTAGCAATAGGTAAGTGACCTTCTCCAAGAGGAGAAGAGGGCTTTTGAAATGCTAATCTCAAATGCAAAAATAATTAGATATTATTGTCCAAATGCTCTCAAAAATTTTAATTATATTAGTGTTTGATTTAAGTTTGCTTGTGTTAAGATATTATTAATATCATCATAAAAAATGTTTACTCAAAACCTACTTCAATAACATGTGAATTAATTGAGGGGAGATAGTTTAAACATGCATGAAGCAAACTTATAATAGAATTGCCATTAGGCCATCCCCAAAATGATAGAGTTCAATTAATTGCTTGGAGGATCTCATCGTAGAAGGATTTAAAAGTCATTATTAAAATAAAAAAATGTGAGGAAACAAGAGATTATGTGCCAAGGAATTGACCACACAATAAGTCAACAAGAGGACCTTTGGAAGATTTGGAGAAGACATCAAAGAAATTAGGGGAGAAACTCTACACTATAGTTTTTCCAACTTGTGCATGGCATCCAACTAGGGCATCAAGGATATCCCCAATGAAGATCTCAAAGAATTCATTTGAAGTGCCTAGCCATGAGGATGCTAGCTCCTATGTTCATAGGAGGATACTTGGATTGCAACAACACATAACTACTTATAAAAGAAGATGATTAACTTTGAAGAAGAAAAGGGTTGATGTGACAAATATAGTTGGGATGAATGCTAGGATGAGGCAGACATCATGGATGACAAAGGTAACAAGACTTTGGAATGAGATTAAGTTTAAACACTTCTTTTTCTATCGAATTGGTAACATTAAGGGAAAATCAAGGATGCGTTAATTGATCACGGAGATTATGATTAACCCATTTTGGGATAAGTATTACATTTTTTTACATAAAAGATGTACAAATGGTCCCTATGTGAAAACTAAGATAGTTGCTTAGATTAATATTAGATAGTGACTCCATAATTAACTATCCATAGTCATGATAAACCTAGCTAATACTTATGCTTGGTCCATTTTTTTTTGTGTACTTTTGACAAATATTTTGATTGAGAATCCTCGTGAAAATAACACAAGAATTTAAGCCTTTAAGGAAAACTATCCTTAATATTTGGTTATGAGTAATGTTGAATTCAATTTATATTTTTAAATAATACTACTTTAATCATCAAAATTATAATCATGCCATTATCTTAAATGTAGTCAACTTAAACAGGCTAAAAGTCATTTTACTCTAAATATTGATAGCTATTGGGATTTATTATAAAATATTTAGTAATTTTAAGACATTCATCAATCTTTTTTTAAAGTAACAAAATAGACCACGAGTTCATTGATAAACCAAAAGGGTTCAAACAAACATCAATTTTATTTGAAGATAATATTATGATCGAAAAAATAATTTAACTCATATAACTTTCATGAGAGGCTTATGTTGATATTGAGAAAGTGATAATGTATTAAATTTCTTCAAAATTATAATTTTATGCCATGATTTTATTAAATATTAAGTTATTTTTGAACTAGTTGATTTCAATGTTAGAAAATAGAAAGGAAATAATTTGCCACCAAAAGGTTCATGTTATCAACATATGGAAAGAACCTTAATGGATTTGTGGAGAACATATTAAATACCACCTCAAAGAATGGAACAAGAATAATGAAAGACATAATGAGAAATATTACTTAGAGATATTCCTATTAAAAATAATTGAATATTCATTTTTAATGACCACAAGCCTCTATAATTAATTATATCACAAGTGTAATGGCAATTAAAGACATCAATTGTTCTTTTATATTCCAGATTCAACATATGTGATTTATCAAACTACTATAATTAAAAGAAGATATTCTTTAAAATATAGTAAAGGTGTTGTGCATGTGACCTTGAAGTTACATGGAAGAAAAATTGGGAGATAAACCACATGATTGAAAGGAATGAATTGATAATATCATTAAGGATGAGTAGTGTGACGATGTTGAGATGAAATATTTTTTAGGACGGCATAAAGGGGAGTGGTAGGCATGTAAAAAAATAGCATGTTTGAATGGTTCTTGTGAGCACTGAAGAGTTAGAATATCAGAGTGAAAAGTGTTAAGGTAGGATGCCTCAATTTCAAAGCTAAGGGTTTTTAAAGGAGAATTCATGAAGAGAGGAGGGATACTAGCTTTTAATAACGACATGCTAAAGAAATAAATGGTTGCAATGATGCACCACTACCTACCTATTAAATCCACCACTAAGCATTCTCTTTTTCCATTCTATAAGACATTTGTTTTAGCTTTAACCCTATAATCTTGCCTCCTCCAGTAATATAAAAGTGCAAACTTTAGCAATCTTTTGGCACATAAAGTATAACCATTTCAACTATACTAGATTCTATAATATTTTTCTTCTCAAAATTTTCACATAAAATTTTCCATCTCATGTGTATTATAAGTCATTTATTTATACATACATATAATTTTTATGCGATATTACAATAATAAATTTTCTCTCTAATATTATGAGTATTTTCCCTAATAATAAATTCTTTATTGTTATCTTTGATTAAGAAGATAATAATGAGGGAGTGGCATATGCTAAACAGAGATGTTAAAGGTACAAGTTAATTGGTTTTCATGCAAATATATGGTTCTAAAAAAAAGTGTCAAGAATAAATAGCGGTTTATTTTTTATCAACCTCATGAAGTACTTTTAAACTAACTCCATAATGTTTATTTTCTCATATGTGTCTAATGTATGTGGGAAAACTAAGTTCTTCTTCAATTTTAGATACTTTCCTTTAAAAAAATTGACTTTCATTCCTCAATCTTGAAATTGATTTTTCCATATATATATATATATATATATATATATATATATATATATATATATATATATTATTCTTCCACCTTAAGTTCCGGTTTTGCAAGAAAATTTTAATAGGAAAAACTTCATTAACGTCTATGACCTTACTTCGTTCCGGTTACGTATTGCTCTAACAATTGATTCCCCTTTTAACTTTTCTAGCACCACCATTACTTTAATTCCAAGATACAAAACCCTTCACCGGTCAGTTTTAGATTGATTAGTTTTTACATTCTTTAATAAGCATACTTCTAAAATCATTGCTAATCAATTAGCTATGCTACTTTCTAAAATTATCTCTCTTAACCAAACTAGCTTTGTTAAAGGTAGAGGTATCTATGATAATGTATTACTTGCTCAGGAATTAATTCATAACATTAACACAAAGTCTAGAGGCTCCAATTTAGTGTTAAAATTTGACATTTCTAAAGTTTATGATAGCCTGGATTGGAGTTTTCTTTAATGACATTGTGAAGATCTGCATTGAATCACTTCATTTTTATCTCATTATTAATGGTAAGACTCATGGTTACTTTAAAGCATCCCATGGGCTTCAGCAAGTGATCCGTTATCTCCTCTTTTTATTATAGCCATGGAATACATCTCTAGAAGTTTTAATAAAATGTTCATGTACTATCCCCATATGGCTTATCGGACACATGGTGGCCCTATGATATCTCATTTAAGTTTTGTGGATGACTTCATAATTTTCATGGATGGGGCTACTTGTGCTATAAAAAATATTAAGAACTTTTTTTGATATATTTCAATCAATTAGCGGTCTTATTATCAATAGATAAAGAGAAAAGTGCTTTCATTGTCCCTTCTTCTATCCATGATAATAGATTGAATCAATTGAAAATTTTTCTAGAATTTAAACACCAGTCTCTACCTCTTAAATACCTTCAGGTTCATCTTTATAAAGGCAAAAAAAGAAATCTTATTTGTTTGATGATCTAAGTCAATCAATTAAAAATAGAGTTTCTCCCTGGGAATTTATGCTTCTCTCTTTCAGTGGTCGGTTAACTCTACATTTGGTATATACTTCACATATTTTTTTTCTTATATCTATCACAATTCAATCCCAACTCTATCTCCATCTTATGTTGGAGAATTTTTAATAGGTATATCCCTATAGATAATGAGTTCAAAAGGATATGCATAGTTATTACTTCTAAATGCCAATGCTATTTTGCATATGAAACTATAAATCATGTCTTCTTATCGAGACCAATTGCAATTCATGTTTGGCTTTGATGTTTTATTTGATCTTAACATTATTTGGAGAACTAATTCCATAAAGTTTTTTTTTGAGATTTGGTTTACTACTATCAAATCTTGCAAGGCATATTAGCGTTATTCTACTTCTTTGATTTCTTTGGTTTATTTGGATGGATGGAATGATGCTAAACATAATAACAAGATGAACCACCTTCATATTATTCTTTAAAGTGAATGATAAGATTAAAGCCTTGCTTAATTTTAATTTTATCAATCATACAAGTTTTAAAGGTTATTATTGCTTAGCTAAGAAATTTGATATTTCTTTCAATTATAATACCTTTGTTATTCTCTAAAACTCAACAAAATTTATATAAAATAAATCATGGTTACATTTTTTTAATCATATACTTTGTGGTGGCCTTATTATACTTGAAAATACTATAGTTGCTTTCTTGGGTCCTCTTTAGATGCCCTCAGTTATTTATACTGAGTTTTATACTTTAAATTATGCTCTTGAGCTTTGCCATACTCTTAAAATCATGTTACGGATGGAAATGATAAGTCTACTCTTCATTTTATTCATTCAAATGATGATGAGAATGCTAAAATATTTTATATTTTGAGAAAGATTAAAGACTCATTAAGGGCCTAAACTTTACAATATCTCATATTTGGAGAGATAACTCTTGTGTGATTGGTTAGCTAAAATGATCTTTAGAAGTAATTTTGTGAAATATTTTTATGATAATATCACAATGATTTACTTGGTCTAATCAATTTGGATAAAAATTTTATTTCAATAAATTTAAAATATAGCTCTCTTTAGAACTTATTGTTGGGAATATTTTATGTTTATGGTCACTTATCTATTGATTTGCACCATTTCTAATCATGTCCCTTAAAATGATCTCAAAGCTTTTATTTATTTTTTGGCGATGGTTGGATCTTTTGTTGATGCCATCAAATTTTGGGATTGTAGTTACTCTAAACAATTTTGGTTTATATATTTGCATATCTTTTTACAACTCAACATTCAATCCATGTTCTATTTTGGAGGTCCTCCTCATATTGTGTTCTTATAATGAGAATGTTGTTTTGTTTCAATTTTTTGAGAGATTTTGTAAAGACTAATTTTTTAGTTTATATGCCCTTCTTATCTAAAGTTGGTGACTTTCTAAGTTTGTTCTCCTTCTATTGAAAAACTTGATTTAAATTGATGCTACAAAATGTTTCTATGGGAGCTGAACCCTTTGATATTTGAATTGAGGTAATGTGTTCTCTTGCATCCTTTATGCATTTTTCATGTTATCCCATGAAATTACTAGTTGATCACCTTCAGGAAAGCTACCATTCTTGTACTTATGTGGTTATTTTTGCATGTTGGCATGACAATTTTTATTTTCACTTAACAGGATGTGTTATCTTGATGAAATTACTTCTTCTAATCTTTATAATTTATTTATCCAAAACATTAAGTGTCTAGACCTTTCAACTAATCAAGATCAAATCCAAAGACACATTTTAAGATCCCTATTCAATATGGCACTCTAATTTGAACTCAATTTTCTTAAATTACATTATGCATGCCTTCTTCACTATATTGAATTTTCATGCTTTTATTTGGATAGTAGGACATCACAAAGAGTTGGCCAAAAAAGTCAGGCATACATAAGACTTGGATGTTATATATTATTACATTGAAAGGAACCATCTTATGGAAGAAAATCATTCTCTTTGTTGGGATGCCATAGAGAATCTTTAAAGTCAAGAGATATACAAGATTTGGTTGTTATAGATCTTCACTATAAGGGACTAACTTGTGGAAAGAAGATCTTTCTTACTAGGAAAAACTCCTTTATCACTATTGTATTTCTATTTTTCTTTCATGGATCCAATCCCTTTTTTGGCTTTGATGTACATCATTCTCCACTTTATCAAAAATTTTAGATTTGGCATTAGATCTTGATCTTTTTTTTATGGCTATTATCATTGTATCTTTTCATTCTTTAATGAAATTCTATTTTTAATTAAATTAAATTAATTAATTAAAAAACATAGATGTTAAATAATATAGATTTAAAATCTCACAAACCATAATAAATCATAATCAAATCATGAAGTCAAGATTTACCATAAGTGTGATACGTCCATAAGTAAAACATCACCAAATGTGGTATTCATAGCTACCAATTTTAATAGGCACTGTGGTGTTTTAATTTGGAATCATAGAGACACTACACAGATCTGACAGGGTATTTATTAAAGTGATCGGATGCGATATTAAGGTATGATGTACTACCCTGAAAGATAAAAACATCACCCCAAAATGGACCAAACCACCTAATAAGGACTCCTAAAGTAGATGGGTTTATGTATATGCAATCTTTCCTCTTAGAAGTAAAGTATGATTTATATTATATTGGGTTCTTTGTTTTCAATGGAAGCAAAATTCCATAGTTGAATACATCTTAGAAATGGTAATCTCCTAAGAACACTTTCGATTAAAGTAGATAAATATCTCCAAAGATTTCAAGTGGATTATCAAAGGATTGGGTATTTATGAAAATCAAATAAGAATTCAAAATACTTATTTATGAATTCTAAAAAAATAATAAGTGGGAAGCACCATGATACTAGAAACTTGAGTGTTCCTCTATAGTGAGGCTTCATATATTTGAGAGAGAGAGATTTACTTTTGTTTAAGTTGGACTCTTATTAAAATGTTATGTCTTATTGTCCAACAAAATAAGATTATGGAAATGCCTAAGAGGTGAGGACTTATACTCATAGACGGAAGAAAATAAGTAGCCAACCTAAATATAAATTTTTTTAGCAGCTAAAAGCACGACCTAAGACTAATGGGAAGATGGGATATGATAGTTCCTCCATAAATAATAATGAACACACTCGACTCTTTGGACTTACAAGCTTAGAGTGGACCGACTAACACCTCATGCTTTAAAAATAATGTGGCATCATATGTAGATACAAGATAACTAGGCTATTATTTAATTAAGGAGCTAGAATCTTAAACTCACTCTAAGAGATTAGAATATGATTGACATCTGAGATATGACTTAGACTAATACAAAAAAATTATAATTTTTAAACTATTTTTTGACATATTTATTTTGGACCAAGGCTTGGGACAATTATTCCAATATGCATGATGAAATTTAGTCATATGAATTAATTAGGCAGTGTTCTCCACTATAAGGGATCGCCTTTAAAGGTCAAGCATATCCTCTATCGTGCAAGAATGGAAATCCTCCCTATTCAAGAGGAGCATAATATGATATGCATTTTATGAAAACATACAACATTCAGCTAAGGGGTTTCTAAATCTTTTATTTATCTCAATTATAGACTTAGGCTTTGAGATGAGATTATAAGTTGTATTAAAATTTAGTTATGAATTTATAATGAGAATAGAAATTTTAATTTTATTAAAGAGCCTAGCATCGGCCACATATCAAATCATCACATTTTAAGAAACTTATGAAAAACAAAACATTTCTGGTGCACCAACTAAACACAATAATTAAATATATGAATTTCATAAAAGAATAAGAGGTCAGTGTGTCCAGGGACCATTGTACACCCCAGAAAAGAAAAAAAAATTAGGTACCACGGAAGGGCAATTCCTATGCATAGAGAGTTGGTGGTGTCTCCACCCCACTGCACTACACCACGTCCGCCATCACCAGTGCAAGTTTCAGCATCTCCCATTCCATCTAAGGCCATGATGGCCACATTCAAGGAAAAACATATCCCGTTTGTGATCTGTATGGGATCCTACTCTCCCCTGCACCATTATGGTAGGGCGAGTTCTCTCGACCTTCTACCCTAGTGGTGGTGTGGAAGGAGTGGAGACCCTGGAGCATCGTGGTCATTCCTTCACCAACTCGGCACATACAACCGGATGTGGAGATGGTTATAGCTATCACAAATATTCTAGATGACAGTTTAGTTACAACAGTGGTAGAGGATCATCCTAGTATTGTTACCCCTATTACAGCCAACATCAATCATGAGTATCATTCTTCTAGTGAGTCCAATCACGGATTGACTCCCAATTCAGTGAGGTTGGTGCCACTTAGTGTATGATAATCACACGTTTAAACTATTTGTACCTACTGAGTTAGATCAATCCTTAGATGAGATAGTTACACACTATTTTATGGAAAAGAAGGAGATCTTGGGGTATGCATGGTCCGATGAAGAGAAAGTCAACTTCAATCCCAATGAAGATAACTTGATGGGGGATTCAACTGGTGTATGAATGGTCGATATTAGAGATTCTCTTCTTAGGGAGCAATAGGCCATGGAAGGTGATTTAGTTAATCAAAGAGATACTGCAGAATTAGCCCATCACCTCTGATAGTAGTTAAGGTAGAAATACAAGCAGATTGATAAGATGGTACAATAGTTGCAGGACTTGTTAGCGAGTGCTTGAGAAGCAAGCCCTCAATTCATCCTAATACATCATGTTGATGCTGAAATAGTGCATGTCTTAGACCCAGTTAAGACTCTACCTCATTGAGCAAGGTAGCACTAGTGCATAGGAAGATGGTGGAAAGTACCTTCATACATGAAAAGATCTAAATCCATGGTTGAGTAGTAGGTGAAGGAAGCTTTTCAAGCAGGGGAGGATCATTGGTTCTAAAGGGTAGACCCTACCTAGAGAAATTCGATGCCATCCAATATCACAAGGGTTTCATGCATCCTTCCATTAAAAGTTTCGATGGTAATGGGAATCTGAGGCATATAGCTCACTTCAGGGCCAGTTGTTGCAACGTAGGTGGCAGCGATGCATTACTCTTTAGACTCTTTGTTAGTAGCTTAGCGAGTATCACTTTTAATTGGTGTACTGAACTACCCAATGGTTCAATAAAGACATTTACTGAGTTAGAGCAACTCTTCATCAAGAGATTTCTTTGAAGCTTAGCAAAGGGTTCTTATAGGTGATCTTGTTGTAAACCAAGACACTCCGTGAGTCACTTGTTGATTATATTCTCCGATGGCATAACTTGAGTATGAAGTGTGAACCATAGCTGTCTAAACAACATGCCATTGAGATTCTCTTGAAGAATATCCATGACCTGGTCACCTTCATGCTTAAGGGCTTCACCATAAAAATATTTGAGAAGTTAATCAACAAGGCAGCTAGTCTATACTGAGAGGCCAAACAGTTGCCTTTTCCAGGTTAGTTGCCAAAGCAGAAATCCCAAATGGTCTATGAGAAGAAATTTGGAGTAGTGATAGCGGTTGACAAGGGGAAGTAGCTAGCTAGAGATCAGTCCAAGAGACCATGACCTCAGCAACCTCCACCTCCTTTGACACCAGGAAATACAGCCTCCACCTCAGACCTCCATGGCATACATGCACCTGCATACTTCCACTGTGTGGCATGCATACAAGGTAGCTATGGTCCACCTATTTTAGATAAACCTTATTCTTTTAAGAGGTAATCAAAAAACTTTAAGAATCTCTTAAAGAAACTTGATTTTGCTACGAGCCTAGGAGACTAGAAGTAGGCAAAAGTCATGATCAAACTTTTTCCATTACCACCATATGCTAGGCCACATTTTGGAGGATTGCTTCACATTCAAGGACTGACTTGAATACAATTTCAAGATCAGTGTGTAGTTATCCCAAAAGAATACCTTGTGGAATAACCTTCCATTCATTAGGGTAATCCTTGGGGATACAAGTGATCCTACCAAAACCAAAGAAGGATGGGACATTTTTTTGTCAAGAACCTCTAAGAAAATAATTTAGAAGATCAAGAAGCTTTCTTTGCAGGTGCTTGAGTCCGCTCAAACCTCTAACACTAAGAAAGGTTCGCAAGTTTCCAGTGCCAACTCTAAGAAAGTGGGAGGGCGACAAGATGGCAACATTTGTTAGCACAGGATAGCCCATAGCACCACGACCATGTCTAGCCTCCAACCTTGATTTGCTTCCGATGACTTCTTCCATTTCAGCTAGCTCTTCTATTTCTTTCACTAGTAGAACTCTTGTATCAACAAGGGCATCAAATCCCTTACTCCACTTACTTGACTTCTACTTTGTACCCCAAATACTTCCAAGAAATTGAAGAATAAAGATGATTTGAATTACATCTATGTCTCTTGATGAGTTATCTTCTCTATTTAACTTTAATTCTTCAAGTCCAACAACTATAATAATTTTGATCTTCCTCTTTTTGATTTAAAGTTAAATTTTCCAACTCCAAATACTATGGGTTCACCTCTTGAGATAGACTTGGAATCATCCGATTTTGAGGGTCCCATAGGAGAAGCTGTGAGAAGTGCAGTAGAACCTTCCACCACCTTGCCACAAGAGATCACCAAGTCAACCTTCATAGTGTGTGGTTTTACCTCCTAGTAGCACCTCAAGATAGAGGTAAACAAGTCATTGGTACTAAAGATCGAGAAGCCCTTCCACAAGATGCTCCACCCTTGGATATGCTTGTGGAAGACTAGCCAAAGGGGGACTACAGTGTCCTTTCTCATCTAAGAAAGTTTCCATCTAAGCTAAGAATATATGTTGCCCTTATTTTATCCAAATAGATGAGGGAATCTCTAATCAAGCTCTTGATCTCTATTCTTAGCTTGCATAGGTGAGGAAGCACATTATGCAAAATGAGGGAATCTCTAATCAAGGCTCTCCTTGATCCTAAAATATGTTTAGCTTAGCTGACCGCTATAGGTGAGGAAGCACATTATGCAAAAGAAGCCCAAGGGATCACCTTCATAGATGAAGACCTTCTTCTAGGGGACTTGGAGCACAACCGTTCCCTCTACATCATAGTTGACATGAACGGGTTCAGACTTGCTAAAGTTCTCATGGATTCAGGTGCATCGGTGAACATTATGAGTCTAAAGACCCTTGCCTATTTGAAGATCATCTCTACACTCCAAGGAGATAGGATGATGTTGAGAGGATTCAATGATCAAGGGGATCGGGCTTTAGGTTCCATAGTGTTACATTTGGAGATCGGTGACTGGAAGACAAGTTCTACATCATTGATTCAATACTTCAATGCTTTGCTTGGTAGGCCTTGGATACATCAAAATAAGATCATTCCATCCTCCCTTCCATCGCATCAAGTTTTAAAAGATGGAATTGAATACCATGTCAACGGAGATGAAAAGCCATTTTAGAGAGAGGTTGAGATTTATGAGGATGACCTACTATCTTCCTCAAAACACCTTTCTCGTGAACTTGGACAAAATTCAAATGCAAAATAAAAGAAAAGAAAATGAGAAAAAAAGAAAAGAAAAAATAAAAAGAAAAGAAAAATAAAAAGTCCAAGTAACAAGAAAGGGAATTGAAGAAGAAATAGATCACATATCACATTCCACCCACGTTCATTCCATCATATGGACATGTGGGTGGATGGCTCAACCTCCACCAGTAGAGGAAAAGAGGCAGTTCTAGAGGTGGGAGACCCCCTAGTTGGCCTTCAGCCAATAGAGGTCATGTTCCAATTCATAGGAGTACTACTATTCACATAGACTTGGAATCCAGGTCGAAGGATGAGTCTAATGTGATTAGTACACTAGCCAACCTCTCTCGTTCCATTGGAGGTGACTTTAATCCGATAGAGAAGAAGACCAAGCCTAAGCAAAGCAAAGTATTTGAATCTAGTTTATGTGAAACTATTAGGCGAAGTTGGGAACCTTAGCTCTTACCTCACTTACATCTAGAAAGTTGAAGGTTTATAGTTAAGGAAGTCCCTAAGTCTTGACATGAAGCAAGAAGGTTCTTTTGGGATCATCATCCTCAAGTCTAAGTTGATGTAGACTTGAGGAAGATACTTTAAAGAATTAATGGAATTACCTTTTGACTTTTACTCCTTGTGTTTAAAAATCTTATAAAGGTTTAGTTCCTCACATGGTCCAAGCATAGGTTAGTATTTCAAAAGCTATGGAATAATATAAGGGAAGCACAATCAAGAGGGACTAGGATTGACAAGTGGTCTAGTCGATGATGAAGATTATTTCCTAGTTATTACCAATCATTTGGAATCGATAGGTTCTTCTCACACATCCCCAACTCTTATGAGAATGTGTGTTTAGAAACTTCAGATGATTCAGATGATTTCCAAGTCAAAGAGACACCACCATAATTTGAAGAAGAAATTCATTCAACAATTAACAAGCTCAAAGAAATCAACCTGAGACAAAAGAAAATCCCCGACATACATCGGCTCATTGGAATGAAGAAGAAACCAATGACTTAGTTAGCTATTGATGAGTTTAAAGATTACGCATGGAGTTATGAAGAAATGCCTGATTATCTCCATGTAATAGTCCACAAGCTAGCAATAGATCCTAACAATACCCTATTAAGCAAGCTCCTAGATGCATGCGATTAGAAATTGAACAATAGTCATTTCTGAAGTCAAGAAATTGATCGATGTTGGTTTCATCTGGGAAGAAAAATATCCTACCTAGTTAGCTAATTGTCATCAATTAAGAAGAAGAATGGCCAAAATTCATATATTTTAGGGACTTAAATAAGGCATGTCCTAAGGATGAGTTTCCTCTTCCTATACCAATTAATGGTGGACATTGCCTCATCTCATGCGTTTTCTTTCATGGATGGGTCATCTAGCTAACCAAATCAAGATGTCTCTAAAGATGAAAGAAACACTACTTTTGAACCCCGATCAAAATCTTCATGTTATAGGGTCATGCCTTCGCCTTAAAAAATGCTGTGCTACATACCAATGGGCCATGACTCGATCTTCAATGAACTCATCCATCATCGTTGAGTGTTTGATGATCTAGTAGTCAAGAGAGAAAAGGAAGACCATCTCTTTGACTTGAGAGTAGTTTTGAATTAAGATAATATAACCTCAAAATGAATCAAGTGTGCATTCAGAGTTGCTTTAGAAAATTCCTTGGGTTTGTTGTTCGACATCGGGGAATAGAAATAGATCTAGAAAAGATTAAAGCTATCTTAGAAATGCCACCTCCTAAGAGTTTAACTCAACTCAGATCCTTCCAAGGATGGCTGGCATATCTAAGATGCTTTATCTCAAACTATGGGAGATGCAACCATTCTTAGCACTTGTCAAAAGGATGCCAAGTTCAAGTGGGATGATAAGTGCAACATGCTTTCAAAGACATCAAAGAGTACTTGGTGAAGCCGTTCTAGCACCTATCCGGGTGCCACTCATCCTTACATACATTGGATGACTCTCGGCTCTTTGCCAATGATGAGAAGGAGAGCACACTCTACTACCTCATCATCATGATCCTAAGCAAACTATCCACCTATTGAGAAACATTGCCTAGCTTTGATCTTTGCATCTCAAAAGCTATGGCACTACATGCTTTCTCATAAGGTGAACTTGATCTCAATAAACTATAGTATCTCATGACATGGCCAACACTTTCTGGATGTTTGGCTCATTGGTCCATGACTCTCATAGTTTGATATCACATTTGTACCTCCATGGTAAAAAAAGATGCACTAGTGATTTCTTAGCGACACCCACTTCTGATTCTCGCTTAGTGATGATCTCCGATGAACAAATCATGAACTTAGGGAGGCCGAACCACCGATGGGAGATGTATTTTGATGGTGCGCTTCTTTTCTTAAAGGTGAAGCACCATGATCTATTCTCGGAAAGGGGGTGGGAATAGTTCTAAACTCCAAACTATGATGTGATGAGATTCTCATACTATCTTTCCAACCCCAACCAATAATGAAGTAGTATGAGGCTTTGATTGTCGATGAGGTTAGCCATCGTGTCAAGAGCATCAACATCTTTGGGGATTCTTAGTTGGTCATCAACCATATTGTCGGGTCCTACCAGGTTCTCAAACCCAAGCTTCATCATTACTATGAGTATACCATGAAGCTGTTGGCCTAGATTCCCAAAGTCACCATCTACAAGGTTCCCAGAGAGAACATAGTAGATGCTTGGCCAAACTTGCCAAAGAGTTGGCATGTCAGAAGATGAGTCCATTTCAATAAGGGTCCAAAATAGACAAGTCTATCCCTTATTGATTGAACTCATCGAGAGACTTTCTCTTGAAGGGAGGTTGCCATTGCCAAAATGGACAAGGAGCTAGATTGGAGGCAACCATTCATAGATTACTTGAACCCAAAACTACCTCAAGAGAAGTCACAAGCCCATTAGGTAAAATAGAGAGCTCTCTCCTATGCTCTTGTTGATGGCACCTATACCACCGATCCTTTGACCAAATGTGGTTACATTATTTAGACAAACATGAAGCCCATGGCATTGTAATCGAGGTACATTGTCTATGGAGCTCATCAATCGACCAAAGATGAAGACAAAGATTAAAAAGACTTGGATACTATCGCCTTGATGATCATAGATTGCATGGATGTAGCTAGGAGATGCCATCGTGTCGTACAGATGTGGTCCTCCACCAACCACCCAACATTCTACACCTACATTTCATGGCCATTTGAGTGGGTACATTGTAGGGTCTGATCGATCCTCCTTCTTCCAAGGGGCATCGATTCATCTTAGCTACCATCGACTACTTTTCCAAGTGGGCGAAGCCATCCCACCCAAAGAGGTCACAACTACATGTGCTTCAATTTTTAGAACCATATCATATATAGGTTCTGTGCCTCAATTATATCGATAATGGTGCATTCAAAAGCACAAAGATCAATAGCTTTGCTAAGACATGGTATAGATTGGAGATACCATCTACTACCCAAGATCTAATGGTTTAGAAGCATTCAACAAAACTCTCATCCAAATAATAAGAAGACTCTTGATGACAACAAAAGATAGTGGAATGAGCAGTTGGTTGAAGCCTTGTGGGCCTACCGCACCACATATCGAACTCCAACTCAGTCTACCCCATTTTCCTTAGTGTATGGGTCCAAGCCATTCTTCCTTTAGAAGTTCAACTCCCATCACTAAGGATAGCATTGGGTAACAAGATCACTAGAAGAATGCAAATTTGTGATTAGAAGAGCTCAAGGTTTGGAGGAAAGTGCCTGTGTGCCAACCTGAGTTATATACAAGGCCAAAATGATTCAAGCTCACAACAAGTTGGTGCTAGGTTATTTTTCAGTAAGAGAACTTGTGTTATAAGGAGACCAATTGTTGCCCATCAAAAAGATGGGAGGCAAGTTTGAACCCACTTGGGAAGGCCCTTATGTCATAGAGAGGCCTACCAAGGAGGATCTTATCAGCTTATTGATTGTAAAGGAAAACACCTGATGCTTCCAATTAATGGGCTCTATCTAAAGAAATATTACCCATGAAATAAAACTTATTTGAAAATAATCATTAATAAATAGAACAAAATCTAATTCCATTCATCAAATCTTCTCTTCTTTCGAAGTGTTGTTTGCTTATCTTGAATCCACCGTGATGTGTTTAGGGTAGGTGTAAGAGTCCCCCAGTGGCATCCTATCCCTCTTTCACAACACAAACATAATCTCCCAATGCTTTAGAATAGGTGTAAGAGAACCCGAGAGGCATCCTATTTTGATTAGCATAACTAAGTAGGTGAGAGAGAATCAAGCGATCCTTTCTTAGTGGGAATTCTATTGCCATCCATGGCATCATCTCATAATTGTAGTATTTTAAGGTAGGTGTAAGAGTCCCCTGAGGCATCCTATTCCTTTTAACACATGCACAGGAACAAACACAAATTTTTTATCTCAGGCTACTTTGATGAAGGAGCAAACCCCCTGTGGCACTCACTTAGTCGCTGGTCAAGTCACATGCTACCTGCTAGTATGTCACCCTAATGGTCACTTGGGATGTGAGTCCCCAAGCTTTCTTCTAACTTGACCATTGCAAACCAATGAGTGCCTTGTTAGTATGGTAGTCTTCACTGCCCAGCCAAGAATACCTCATGTTGACTTTGTTTAAGAAGATGTGAGTCATGCTTTCTTCTTGAACTAGCCATCATGCTCTAACTAGTTAAGTATATTTGAGGTTTAGATAAGTCCCCAGTATCCTTTCCTCTTGACTACTTTTGAGTTGATATAAGTCCCCAATGGCATTCACTGAGTCACCTAGGTGGATAGCACTGAAAGATAGACTATCCCAGCAATTAATTCCACTATAGGAGGATGTGAGATCCCGAGCTTTCTTCCTAGTGATTGTTAAACAACAAAGCACCTTAGGTTGGTTGATGTTGCTATGCGATATAACTCACCCGGAGTACACCACTCTAGATATGAGTCCCAGCTTTCTATTGAGTTGGAATCACCTATTGAATTTATGACTAGCCATGTCATTTTCTCAGGTGTTGGATTAAGCTTAGCCCCATCCCTATGGGGCACTCTATTTGGATCAAGTCCTTTGTGACCCATTTAGACACTACCATGTTACTTTTGGATTGGACATTCTTTCCTAGTAGCCACCCTTGTGGTTGGAAAATTTATTTGGATGCAATATTCTCTCTTTAAGAAATGAGATAGGTCTAGTGATATAAGCTCCATCTCAGTTTGATCCCTCACAAACTAATAGGGTCCATGATAAAATAAACTAAAATAAATAAACAAATAAAACAAATTAATTCTCTTTTGGATTAGAAATTCAAGCTCCCAAAGGGCCCCTTCTCCCAAGCAGGCATCCTATCTTTAGGTCAGTGTCAATAGAACTCCCTATAGAATTGCGACTACTTGAGGTGATAAACCCTGGTACTCACTCATAGTCCCTTAGGTGGGTTCAATCTATTTTCCACAAGGCCCCTAGTCATTCCACTTTAAAAAGATGTAAGACTATGATGCATTCTTTCTAGCATGATTATCGCAAATCAATGGACAACTTTAGGTCTGATTTGATTTATTACCCAAAGCAACCAATCACCATAGTGATCTTTTCTAGTGGAAGATGTGAGTCCGAGCTTTCTTCCTTCATTAAATCATTACAAACCGAAAAGGCACCTTTGGTTGGATAGTTCTCCATCGGGAAGCTACCCTTTGATTTAGTAAATCTAAGATAGGTCTAGCTTCTAAGCTCTCTTAATATATCACAAACCAAAGGAATCAAAATATTAAAAAATGAAATAAATCTTTGACTATCCTTGAGCTAATTTAAGTCCCCCAGAGGCATTCACTCAATAGTCAATCGTAGGCCGGGTTTGATCCATTGCCCAAAGAAATTGATCACCCTTGTGGTTCCTCATTTGTAGAAGATGTGAGTCCCATGCTTTCTCTTAAGACTTGATCATTACAAAAAGGCTCCTTGGTTGGATAGTCCTACCGTGGTAGACTACTCCCTTTGATTGGTAAATCTAAGTTAGATCAAGGTCATGGCCTACTTAGTATAATTCCCCAAACCTATGGGATCATCAATCAAAATAAACAAATCTAAAATGAAATTAATCTTGACTATCTTTGAGTTGATCTAAGTCCCCTGCATTCACTCAATAGTCGCCCTAGGTTGGGTTCAATCTTCTGCCAATAGATTACCCCAAAGAACTGTCCCTACTTTGGAGGATGTAAGTCTATTATGCTTTCTTCTAGTATACGCATACCAAAGGCATCCCTTTGGTTGGCTAACCTACATGTGTTTAGTAGAATTACCCTTTGGATTGGTAAATCTGTTAGTCTTAGCCTCCATGGCTCCTACTAGTGCAAACCCATCTCAAACCAATAGGGTTCATCTAAAAATTCAAACCTAACAAATTAAAACAAATTCAACCCTCTCCGTGGAACAAATCAAATCTCTTCTCAATGAGAATCAAATCAAACTTCTCATTCCCTTGTGGATGACTTGAATCTACTTCCCTAGTGGAAGGTTCACACTCTATCCCTTAGTGGATTCTTCCCTCTCTCTTATGTCTTGGACATAAGTAGAGCCACATTGCACTAAGATCTAGATTATTTCTTTTCCTTGGGTTAAGGATAGATTGTTTATGTTAGTACTTGTGATCTCTCGGTGTTGTTGATCATTTCGGTCAACACCAATATGTGTGGTGTTCCTTGTCATCACACCACACCTATTGGGCGCCCTTTGTTGACCTCATTTTTAGAATGAGCTCTCAACCCCTCCATCTGCATAGGGACTTCTCTTAGACTTTAAGAGTTCCTTAGTCTTAAGTCACATCTAGTGATTAGGTGGACACTCAACCTAGCCCTAGTGATTTAGAAGATTTAGCCATAGGAATAGGTCATGCCTTGGGTGTTAGAAATTTTCCTACTTAGCTAAACCATTCTCACTTTCCTTTTTCAAATCAAACTCCAAATCAATTCTATTTGATTTTCTCCAAATTAAATCAACTCCATATGATTGAAATCCATGATTGAAATCTATGATTCCATGATCAAATCCATCAAAATTCAAGTCCAAATCAAGTAATTTTCGATTCCAAAATCATGATCAAAACTAATTCAAATCTGATCTTCCATGATGAATTTATCATATATTCACATATATAAATGATTCCAAACCCATCAAATCAAACTCAAAATTAAAATCAACTCATGATTAATTTCCTTAAGTCCAATTTTCCCTTAAGGACTTAACCAAAATCATGATCAAAACTAAATAAAACTTTTGAGATTTTCATACTATTTATATTCTCATTTATATTCACATTTATAAATGAAATATAAATTCAAACCATCAAATCAAATTCAAAATTCAAATCAATTCATGAATTTTTTTAAGTCCCTTTAATTTTCCATTAAAGGACTTAGCCAAAATCCTAAACTTGATCAAACATATCAAATTCATGGATTTTCAAAACTTATTTATATTCTCATTTATATTCACATATATAAATGAAATATAAATATAAAATCAATCAAATCAATCTAAAATTCCAAATTTAAAATCCTTGAAATTCCCTTAAATCCTTTAAATTCAAGATTTAACCAAAACATGATCAAACCTATTCAAACTCATGGATTTTCTCAAAACTTATGTATTCTCATTTATATTCTCATATATAAATGAAATATAAATATAAATCAATCAAATCCAATCCAAAAAATTAAATTCAAATTTAAAATCCTTAAATCCTTAAATCCTTTAAATTCCCTTTAATGGATTTAACCTAAATCATGATTAAACCACTTAAAATCTTGAAATTTTCTCATGATCATTTATATTCTCATTTATATTCACATATATAAATGAAATATAAATTCAAACAATCAAAACCAATTCAAAATCAAACTCAAATAAACTCAAAATCCTAAGCCTTTCAAGTCAAAATCTTGAACTTAGCCAAATCACTTTCAAATCAAGCCAAACTATTGATTTTCTCTCATGGTTCAATCAACCCCTACAATAATGAGCTCATATATAAATCCAAACTCAATCAAACAATCAAAACCTAAATAAACAATCAAACCCAAAATCAAATTTGACCCAACTTGTAAATGGATTTATTTTCAATCATAAGTCCATATACAAGATCAACCAACTTCAAATCAAGCTTTGACCAAGCCATTTGACCCACTTAGGCTCACTTGACCCAAAGTGACCTAAAGTACTCTTATGAGCCAACTTTTGATCCTAACCAAATTGGATTGAACCAAACTCATATATCCCTCTCATCATGATCAACAATCATCATGGATGATCAATCAATCAAATTGGGTCAAACCAAGTCAAACCTAAGGGTTGACCAAGTCAACACTTAACCTAAAATGAAACCTAACATAGCCAAATTCCACCATAGGCCAAATTGATTGAAACCATTGATCTAAGTTCACTCATGACCTATGTTTGAACTTGACCAAGTCAACCTTTGAGCCTAACCTAGCCCATTTGGTCACTTGACCCAAGTTGACCCATTTTGACCTAAAGGGTCAAAATGTGTCAAAACTTGATCTAAGCCAAATTGATCCAAACCAATGGGTCAAGTCCATTCCAAATCACTTGTGGAACTTGACCAAAGCCTCAATTATCCAACTAGACCCAACCTAGCCCAATTGACCTTAGACCCAACATGACCTAAAGGGGTCATGTTGAGCTAAAATTGAACTTAACCCAAATTGATTGGAAACAAAGATACCAATCCACTCCATATAACTAACCAAACCAAAAACCACTTGACCTACCTCAAATAAGTCAAATGGGTCAAATAGGTCAACTTGACCCGTTTGACCTAAATGAAGTCATATGAGCCAAAATAAACATATACCAAATTGAACCAAACCAAAGCACCAAAATATTTCAAATGGTCATATGAACTTGACCAACCCTTGGTTTGACCCAATTTGACAAATTCTGGTCAACTTGACCCAAGTTGACCCATTTTGACCTAAATGGGTCAACATGAGCCAAACCCTATCAAATGGATTCCAAATTCAATGAAACTTGGCCAAACTAGTTTCCACACATACCAACATGTCCAAAGTGAAAAATAAAAATGACCAACCTACCCCTAGGCCATAGAACAAATTTTGGCCTAATCCATGGGTATTTTGGTCATACCCTCTTCACAATCACTTGAGGCTTTCTAAAAGCTCAAGGGACTTAGTGATGAGTGGTGCACCCAACCCAATGGGTTTGGGTCAGCCATTTGTTCCATAGACCAAACCCAACCTCTTAGCTCAAAATTGAGTTTTCAAACTCCCTCTAAGCTCAAAGGCACATGGGAGGTTGGCAATCCACTCCTTGGATCAAAGCCATGTGCACACTTAAAATAGCCTAAACAACCTCTCTAATATCATCAATTGGATCAAAATAGCATGGACATTATTGGTTGTCTGATCCTTCAAGGGGAGATATACTCTCCCTAATTCAATGAAATTTTGATTCACTCTCTCGAAAGTTAGGAACCTAGCACCCATCTCGAGTACCAAGCTTCTTATAGAGGATTTGAATTCCCATCTCTCAATTTTGCAGCAAAAATAGGGAGCTCAATAATAGCTAACTTTCCCCACACTTGATTCCTCCAATTACTCTTGCACACTCCATGAGGGTCAAGTCAAAGGCCTATGCTTCTCAGTTCTAGAGGTAAGGAAGAGCTTAATTCAATCAAAGCTAAAGCCAAGTGAAATGGTGTTGCCCATTGATCCACTCAATCCCAAGGCCTAGAATTTCAATAGGCTCCTCCACCGACAAAAAGCTACCTTATCGATCTTGAGCACTGTTGAGCACCTTCGGTAAGGTATGGAATTATTCAATCACTAAACTCAATATGGAGTGGTGCTTTGCGAAATAAATCTTCACCTCAATGAATTTTGACCATTGGATTTGCTCTATCTCTAGATGGTGTAAATTTTGTGTGATTCCATGATAATCAAGCTTGGATCCCCTTGATCATGGACGGTCCCCATTGTTCATCAAAGAACTTGCATATCTCGCCCATCCATCCGCATTTTAGATGGACAAGATAATTTAGCATGTTTAGTAATGATTTTCCTTTAAAACCATGGAATCCATCCGATCTTTGATCGAGGGTAGAATATAAGCGTGTGCCACCGCCTTTTGTAAGGAGACAACTGTTGTTCTCATGTGATGGTAAAGCATGCTAACCACCGCCACACGCATCGCCATGAGCTAAGGATTAGCGGGATTAAGCAATTAATTAATTCTAAATTAATTCTAAAATTCATAACTCTTAGAAAATCAAAAAATAAAAAAGCAAAAAATGTTATGAAAGATAATTTCATCTAAAATATTTTAAAAATGATTTCAATGGATTTTGAATTACTTTTTCTAATTTGGGTTTCATTGGGAATTTAATTAGTTAATTACCCTTTAATTAGGTCATCAATTAATCTCAAATTTCTAGGGTTCATTTTGGGGATGACCTTGCCTCCCTAATTTTCTTGAGATTTATTGATAATTGGGAAATTGCTATCTCATTCCTTAATTCCCCTTTCATGTAATTATGCATAATTAGGTATGATTAGTGGTTTATATGATTAGGTTGATTAAGGTCAAATCCAGTAAGAAGTTTATGGAATAATTTTGATTTCCTCCTAAGCTATTCCCTAAACCCCTCTTCTCCTTAATCTCCTCTAATTAAGGGTTTTTCATTAATTGCCCCTCTTAATCAATTTCTAAAAATTCAAAAGTTCCAAAACTTAATTAATATACCATGGGTAGATGCTAGGTGTTTAATAGCCGTTAATTAATGAAATCAATATCCAACATGTGTGAAAGTATATTTTGAAATTACTTAAGCTAAACCTTAGCTTAATTAACTTTTAATTATGAGCCAAATTGCATTAATCCTTTTCATTACTAGGTGCATTGCAAATTTAAATTTATTGTGGGTTTTATGTCATCTCATTGGCTCATAACAATTTAGTTAATTCTTCTAAGGTTGTGTAGGTAAGGGTTAATTAAGTCACTTAATGCATACCTTAACCTAATCAACTCATAAAAATGGATATAATTATTTAAAAATTGACTTCTCCCAAGCATGCATCCTATCTTTTTAAATCAACAAACTCATAAAATCACTAATTTATAAAATGTATATAAGAAGTCTTTGGGTGGGTTCAATCTATTTTGCCACTTTTACTTGAGTCATTCCACTTTATAAGATGTGACCATGATGCATTCTTTCTAGCATGATTAATGAAAATGACTTTATTGTTATGTTGCAAAGAACCAATCACCATGTGATCTTTTCTAGGAAGATGAGTATTTCTTCCCTTCAATTGATTATTGCAAGAAATAGTCTTGGTTGGATAGCTTATTATGGGAAGCTTTTAGGTTGAATCTAAGATAGGTCTAGCTTCTACTTCTTATGATCTTAAAATGAATTAAAATAAATTTAAAATGAAATAAATCTTGACTATCCTTGAGCATTTAAGTCCCCCAAGAATTCACCAATAGTCACCCTATGTATCTATTGCCCAAAAAAATTGATCACCCTTGTGATTCCTCGTCTTTAGAAGATGTGAGTCTTCATGCTTTCTTCTTTAGACTTGATCAATACAAACTAAAAGGCACTCCCTTGTTGGATAGTCTTACCCTTGTGGTTGGTAGACTACTCACTTTGGATTGGTAAATCTGAGTTAGATCAAGGCCATCAAAGCCCCTACTCAGTATAATTCATCCAAACCAATGGGATTCATAAATCAAAATAAACAAATTTAAAAATGAAATTAATCTTGACTATCTTTGAGTTGATCTAAGTCCCCAAATAAAGATTCACTCAATAGTTAGGTTTGGTTCAATCTTGTTAATGGATCATTACAATGCATCCCTACTATAGAAGATGTAAGTCTATTATGCTTTCTTCCTAGTACATACAAAGTCATCCTTTGGTTGGCTAACTACATGTTTAGTAGAATATTTGGATTGATTTTGAGTTAGGTCTTAGCCTCCATGGCTCTACTTAGTGCAACCCATCTAAACCAATTAGGTTCATCTAAAAATTTAAACTAACCAAATTAAATAAATTCAACCCTTCTAGGGAACAAATCAAATCTTCTTCTCCTCAAGTGAGAATCAAATCAAACTTCTCATTCTCTTGTGGATGACTTGAACGCTTCTAGTGAAGGTTCTATCCCTTAGTGGATTCTTCCCTCTCTATATGTCTTGGACATAAGTAGAGCCACATTGCACAAGATCTAGATTATTTCTTCTTAGGTGTACATTTTTTATGTTATTACTTGTGATATCTCGGTGTTGTTGATCATTTTGGTCAACACCAATATGTGTGGTGTTCTTTGTTAGTCACACCATACTTATTGGGCGCCCTTTGTTGACCTCATTTTTAGAATGAGCTCTCAACCCCTCCATCTTAGACATAGGAATTCTCTTAGACTATAAGAGTTCCTTAGTCTTAAGTCACATCTAGTGATTAGGTGGATACTCCAACCTAGCCCTAGTGATTTAGATGATTTAGCCATAGGAATAAGTCATGCCTTAAGGGTGTTAGGAAATTTGTATTTAGAAACCATTCTAACTTTCTTTTCAAATCAAACTCAAATCTTATTTGATTTTCTAAAAAATTCAAATCAACTCTATATGATTGAAATGATTGAAATTATGAATAAAACCATGATCAAAATCCATCAAAATTTTGAGGTCCAATTTGAAGTCCTTAATTTTCCAAGGACTAACCAAAATCATGATCAAAACTAATTCAAATCTTAAGATCTTCCATGATTAATTTATATTCCCATTTATATTTACATATAAATGAAATATAAATTCAAGCCCATCAAATCAAACTCAAAATTCAAAATCAACTCATGATTTATTTCCTTAAGTCCTTAATTTTCCCTTAAGGACTTAACCAAAACCATGATCAAAACTAAATAAAACCTTGAGAATTTCTCATACCTTATTTATATTCTCATTTACATTTATAAATTAAACTTAAATGCAAACCATCAAATCAAATTCAAAATTCAAAGTCAATTCATGAAAATTTTTTAAAGTCCCTTTAATTTTCCATTAAAGGACTTAGCCAAAATCAATTTTAAACCTTGATCAAACATATTCAAATTCATGGGATTTTCTCAAAACTTGTTTATATTCTCATTGATATTCTCATATATAAATGAAATATAAATATAAATCAATCAAATACAATCCAAAAATTAAATTCCAAATTTAAAATCCTTGAAATTCCCTTTAATAGATTTAACCAAAACATGATCAAACCTATTCAAACTCATGGGATTTTCTCAAAACTTATTTGCATCCTCATTTATATTCTCATATGTAAATGAAATATAAATATAAATCAATCAAATCCAATCCAAAAATTAAATCAAATTTAAATTTGAAATTCCCTTAAATCCTTTAAATTCCTTTAATGGATTTAACCTAAATCATGATTAAACCACTTAAAATCTTTGAAATTTTCATGATCATTTATATTCTCATTTATATTCACATATAAAATGAAATATCAAACAATCAAAACCATTCCAAAAATCAAACTCAAATTAACTCAAAAATCAATTTAAGCCCTTCAAGATAATATCTTGAACTTAGCCAAATCACTTTCAAACCAAGCCATACTTATGATTTTCTCTCATGGTTCAATCAACCCTACAATCATGAGCTCATATATAAATCCAAACTTCAATCAAACAATCAAAATCTAAATCAAAAATCAAACCGAAAACCCCTTTCATACTCTTCATTTGAATATGAAATTTTCAAATGGATCAAAATCCATTTGACCTCAAACCACTTGTAAACAAATTTATATTTCAATCATAAGTTCATTTACAAGATCAACCAACTTCAAATCAAGCTTTGACCAAGCCGTTTGACCCACTTAGGCTCACTTGACCCAAAGTGACCTAAAGTACTCTTATGAGCCAACTTTTGATCCTAACCAAATTGGATTGAACCAAACTTATATATCCCTCTCATCATGATCAATAATCATCATGGGATGATAAATCAATCGAATTGGGTCAAACCAAGTCAAACCTAAGGTTTGACCAAGACAACACTTAACACAAAATAAAACCTAACATAGGCAAATTCCACCATAGGCCAAATTGATTGAAACCATTGATATAAGTTCACTCATGACCTATGTTTGAATTTGACCAAGTCATCCTGAGCCTAATAGCCCATTTGGTCAACTTGACAGTTGACCCATTGACCTAAAGGGTCAAAATGTGTCAAACTTGACCTAAGCCAAATTGATCAAACCAATGGGTGTCCATTCCAAATCACTTGTGGAACTTGACCAAAGCCTCACTGGCCAATGACCCAACCTAGATTGACCTTAGACCCAACATGACCAAAGGGGTCATGTTGAGCTAAAATTGAACTTAACCAAATTGATTGTAAACAAAGATACCAATCCACTCCATATGACTAACCAAACCCAAACCTATCCTTGAATTACCCAAAATAGGTCAAATGGGTCAAATAGGTTAACTTGACCCATTTGACATAAATGAAGTCATGTGAGCCGAAACAAAATATATACCAAATTGAACCAAACCAAAGATACCAAAACATTTCAATTAGTCATATGAACTTGACCCAACCCTTGGTTTGACCCAATTTGACAAATTCATCAACTTGAGCCAAGTTGACCCATTTTGACCTAAATGGGTCAACATGAGCCAAGCCCTATCAAATGAAACTTGGCCAAATCTAGTTTCTCCACATACCCAACATGTCCAAAGTGAAAAAATAGGAAAATGACCAACCTACCCCTAAGCCATAGAATAAATTTTGGCCTAATCCATGGGTATTTTGGTCATACCCTCTTCACAATCACTTGAGGCTTTTCTAAAGCTCAAGGGGACTTAGATGAGTGGTCCCCACCAATGGGTTTAGTCATTTGTTCCCTAGACCAAACTAACCACCTAGCTCAAAATTGAGTTTTCAAACTCCCTCCTAAGCTCAAATTAAGGCACATGAGGTTGACAATCCACTCCTTGGATCAATCCATGTGCACACTAAAAATAGCTAAAAAACCCTCCAATCTCATCAATTGGATCAAAATAGCATGGACAAGGTATTGATCTTTCAAGTGGGAGATATACTCCCCCTAATTCAATGAAATTTTGATTCACTCTCTATCGATTAAAGCCTAAAAACCTAGAACAATCATCTTAGAGTACTCCTAAGCTTCTTACAAGGGATTTGAATTCCTATCTCGCTTTGCATAGTGCAAAAAATAGGGAGCTCAAAATACTTTTCCACACTTGATCTCCTTCCAATACTCTTGCACATCCATCATGGGCCAAGTCAAATTGGCCTAAGCTTTCTAAAGTTCTGAGGCAAGGAAGAGCTCAATTCAATCAAAGAAGCCCAAGTGAAATGGTGTTGGTCCACCCATTGATCCATTTAATCCCAAGGTCTAGAATTCAGGCCTCACCTCCACTAAAAAAGCTAATTGATCTTAGCACTAGTGATCACCTCGATGGTATGGAATTATTCATTAAACTCAATATAGTGGAGCTTCATGAAGGAAATCTTCACTCAATGAATTTTGAGTTGGATTTTCCATTCTATCTCTTAGATGGTGGGTTAAATTTTGTGTGATTCCATGGTATATGAAGTTTCAATCTCCCTTAGATCATGGATTCCCATTGATCCTCGGAAGAACTTGCATATCTCAAAATCCATCCATACATTTTAGATGGACTAGAATTTAGCATGTTTAGTAATTGATTTTCTTTTAAAACCATGAAATTATGATCATCTTGAGATAATATAAGCTGACCATAGCTTTGTGAACAAATGATTTCAAGACATCTCTACCCTCTTTATTACCAAGCTTTCAATATTACCATCAAATGAAATTTTAATAATTCCTCTCTTTAAATAAAGATTTTAGCTTTTCATACAATTTATCTTTAATATTAAAATCACTAGAGTCAATAATTTTCATGAAATCAACTCAATCACTTATTGATCAACAATTTTCTATTAATCTATCTTAGATAAATTAAGTGATTGATTTCTATTTCAGTAAAATGGTACTTAAAAAATCAGTTCAAACCAAATTTCAAAGGTAAGGATTTCCCATTGATATAGAATTTGTAGTAAAACAATTATTCCAATTATCTCAAAAATATCTTACCATATAGTGTATGAGATAAATTATGCTAATTAGGGTCATATTCTATGGTTACAATTCTACCAGATATTTTTTCATTCCATTAAAGTCAATTTTAAATAGATTTATGTCTTATGATAATGATCCTTAATTACAAATCCTTTTAACAAATGATGCTATCCATAGATCAAATTATTTTATGGATTGGATTTCACATGACTATTTCATGGCTCCATTACTGTGTGGGTAGAATTTTGTATAAATGTATTATTTATTATTAAGTTTGTTTAATTTCTTTTCTTATAGAGGTGAATAGAATACTTAAGCATAATGATCATCTTTCATGCATTTATTTATAAATATATTTTTTTATGGATGACTATTAATAGCTCACCTTAAACCAAAGAAGAGTTCAAAATGCTTTATTTCATCCTAGTTGATCTTGATTCTACATTAAAGTATGGTTGATTGTAATAATCAATATTTTTTTAGAATACTATAACTTATTCCAACCATAAATCCATTTTTTTATGAGTTAAAATAAAAATTTATTCTTATTCATATGTTATGGTAAGAATTTAATAATTTGATATGTGGATTTATGAGATTCTGATATAGAGCCAATTCTAATAGACTTATTGAATGTTATAGGCATCTCATAATTTAACAATGAATTTTGATTATTTTACTTTAACCATTAATGGATGCTTAGATCATGATACATTTAATAAAAATTGAAAATAAATATTTAAAACAACATCAACAAATTATATTAATTAGAGAGATATTAAAGATCAAGAATTCTCACTATTTCTTAGATTCATGGATCAAAAATTTATCTTTCATACATATTTTTTTAAAGAATGTATTATGAAATTATAAATTTGAGTATCCTATTTCAATTTTAAACAATCAATCATATTTAGAAAAAGTTATACTTTTTAGTATCATGTCATATTTAACAAAAATGAAAATAAAAAGTCTTTATTTGATTTTTATATTTATAATTCCATTATAGAAGGACACATTAAAGCATCTTTTGGTCTTACAATGAGAATAGGTTGATTGTTTGGTATCTTCCAAAAGAAAAGACTTTGATTGTTTCACATCCTAGAGTACTTATACCTAAAGAAAATCATATCATGCCTAATTCCAAATTTATGTAAATTGATAAAAAATATTTCTATTTTAGTTAAGAAATCAATCAATTGATCTCATTCAAGAAAGCAAGCAAATATTTGAGTTTCTTTTTATTATATCATATTATCCACATATCATATTAAATTTTTTATATTTTTGGAAGAAATAAACATGTTTAGTTTTTTACATTTTGATTCTTTTATTTATCTTAGGCTTTTATTTTAGGTTTGTTTTAGGTTTATTTTTAGTTTAAACTTAGGTTTAATTTTACTTTCTTTATTTTATTTAGTTTAGGTTTAGGTTTAATTTATTTTAGTTTAAGTTTGTTTTATTTTATTTCTTAGTTTTATTTATTTTAGTTTATTTAGGTTTGGTTTTATTTATTTTAGTTTAGTTTAGGTTTTTTTAGTTTTATTTTTAGTTTAAATATCAAATGAAGTTTATTTTCTATTTATTTCTAGTTTAGTTAAGGTTTATTTTTCATTTATTTTAGGTTTATTTTTTACATTTAGGTTTATTTTATTTTATTTTATATTTATTTTAATTTTATTTTACATTTAGGTTGATTTAATATATTTTATTTTTGATTTATTTTATTTTTAGTTTTGCATTTTATTTATTTTATTTTAGTTTAGTTTTTATTTTTGCTTATTTTATTTTTGTTTGTTTCATTTAGGTTTTAATTTAGTTTTAATTTAATTTTATCTTTTATTTTATTTTTTAAGTTTTTTTAATTTATTTTATTTTTTGTGATTTTATTTAGTTTAAAGCTTAGGTTTTTGGTTTTCATGGTTTAGGGTTTAAGGTTTATTTGTGGTTTAGGATTTTTCAATTTAGTTTAGGTTTATACCATTTATTTATTGTTTGGATTTTAAGGATTTTGTTAATGTTTAGGATCAAGGTTTGTGCTAATTTTAAGGTTTTAGAATTTTAATTATTTCATTTTATTTTTTATTTATTTAAATGAAACTAGTAGGTTTTATGTTTATTTAGTTTATTTGTATTTATTCTAGTTTATTTAATGATTTCATTTATGAAATATATTTTTATTTAGTTTAGTATTTTAAGTTTATTTATTTTAGCTAGGTTTATTTTAGTTTAATATTTAGGTGCAGAAGTTTGTTTTTTTAGTTTAGTCTTTTATTTTATTTTTTAGGTTTAGATCAAAGTATTTATTTTTTATTTTATTTTTTTAGCTTTAAGGTTTTATTTAAGGTTATTTTTAAGTTGATTTATTTTGTTTTATGTTCATGTTTATTTTTTTTAGTTTATTTTAATTTTATTTAGTTTAGGTTTATTTAGTTAATTTATTTTAGGTTTGGTACATTTATTTTATTTAGTTTATTTATTCATTTTATTTTATGTTTAGATTTTTTTTGTTAGTTTTACTAATTTAATTTTAGGTTTATAAGTTTAGGTTTTATTTATTTTATTTTATTATATTTGGGATTTTATTTTTTATTTTAGGATTTATTTTTATTTTATTTAGGGATTTTTAGCTTTTGTTTAGGATTTATTTTATTTTAGTTTAGTTTTAAATTTTTTACATTTTTTTTTTAAGTTTAGGTTTTCTTTAGGTTTTAGTTTATGAATTTATTTTAAATATTTTAGAATTTTAATTTTGTTTAGCTTCATTTTCTTTTATTTTGAGGTTTTATTTATTTGGTTTAGGTTTTTTTTGCTTCTGGTTTCATATTTTATGTTTTATTTAGGTTTTGGTTTAGGTTTTAGGGTTTAGGGTTTAGAGTTTAGGGTTTTTTGGGTTTATAGTTTATGGTTTTGGGTTTAGGTTATAGGTTTAGGATTTAGGTTTTATTTCAGGGTTTTTTGTTTTTGGTTTTTTTTTAATAGAGAATAAATTTAGATTCAAAATTTCTTCTTTTTGATTTCATTAACCAAGTAACACAGCAAGTTTTCTAGGACACAAGTGATGACATAGATCAAAAATGAGCTCACATAGAGCATATCAAAAACCCTATAAATTTATAATCATCTCTTCTCAGAAAGACACAAATAAGCAAAAATAAAGTTGGTCGTCTTGCTTTCTTGCTCCAATGTAACCAAGGCTAGAGATACCATAATCTGCCACCACCATTAATTATGATAAAATACTAATTCACCACCTCATATCCACTAGAATCTATTAAATAAAGGAGAATATTTTCCTATTAGATCTAAGTATGGGGATGTTCATGCCATCAACGTTTCATTCAAGGTTTAGGTTTATTTAAGTTTATTTGGTTTTAGTTTAAGTTTACTTTTGAAATTATTTAGTCACTTTAGGCTTAGTTTATTTATACTTTTATTTATTTTTTAATTTATTTAGTAATATTTATTTAATTTAATTTATTTATCTGGTTCAACAAATATCCATTTCAACTCAAATAAATTTCCACATTCGTAATCTAACCCGAGCTCTTTCAAGTTGTTCAATGGCTCCTCTACATAATTTTTTTGAATTTTGAATAGTACTCAAGATCCTCTATTTTCGCAAATCTAATAAATCATTTAATGAAAGTAGATTATCTTTCCATTCATTTCACAACTATCATATCTCTTCCTGAACCAAACATGAATATTTTGATTCATTTGGCTCTCATGCTCAATTGTTTCTTTTCTTTGATTGATGGGCATTCCCATATTTTTGAGCCTATCCTCTCTTTTGTTGTTTCATATTCAAAGATATCAAACCCGATCTAACATCAATCTCTAGGAGGACTCTTTAGAGAAAAAAATAAAAAAATTGTCAAAGTTGTTTTTTATTTGTTCTTTATTTACAACTTATTTCCAAAAAAAATAAAAAAGATTATAAAGAAGAAATAATTCTATTCTTTCTTCTTTATATGCTATGATAAATTAGATCAAGATTATAATAGAATAGAATTATTAACTTCATTCTCATTATTATTAGAATGATATTTATATTTTTTCATCCAAAAAAGTATCTTTTTAATAAAATTTTTTTATACAAATACAATACATAGGTCGTCAATTCGGCAGTTGACAAAAAAGGGCGATCCATCTTTCTAGTTAATGGTTCAAAGAATTTTATCCATATAAGTGTTCTACATTGGATAAATTCCCAATTCTTCCTTTTTCTTTTATCATTTTAAAACCTTTTGGTACTAATAGTGGTAGAAAGAGTACCATGTTATGTGCCGACTTCAAACAATTTATCTTTAACCATGTAAAAGACCTCAACATTATTGGTTGATTGAGAAGAGAATCAAAGTTCATTTACCAATTAGTTACTGAAATGCTATGGTTCTTACATATGATTTCAATGAAATCCAATTCAAGTAATTCATCGAGATTGTGCACCCTTTGTTCTATTTTGCTATAAAATAATATAAAGAAAGTGCAGCTGGTGAAATCCAACCTATTCTTGAAATACACAACTCACACACACTCCCTTTCCAAAAAAAATCAATACACCCAGTGCTATGCTTAGATTTATTGGATTTGTTGCTAAAATATTGGTATTAAACTTGAAACTCCCAGCAGATGGCCAGCGCCCCACAAAAATAAAAGAATCAGTTATATTTTTCATATGCTCTCCCTTTATAGATAGACAAAAGAACGAGTTCTTTTGTATCACTCCACTTATTATTCTTAATCTTAATGGAATTTGAGAATTCTCAAATTTATTAGTTATGGTTATGTTTTTTCTTCTTTTTTTTACTTTTTATTCTACTTAAACATTAAACAAAAGGATTTGCAAATAAAAGAGCTAATGCCACCAACCCATAAATGGTTAAAGCTTCCATAAAAGCCGACTCAAAGAATAAAGTACCATGTATACTCCGCTCGGTTGTCTTGCAATACCTTCTACGACTTGGCCCGTAGTTCTTGTCCAACCCTAGTCCGAGAAGCAAGCCCTACAGCCAATTCATCATCAATAATGGAAGCAATAAAAATAAGTGGATTCATGGTAAGTTCCTCACACCAAAAAAAGAAATGATTAATGATACAACCAACCAATGAATTAGTACTTAATCTACTTCTTTTTGTACTTCTCGAAGTAACTAAAAGCTCCAAATGGAATTGAATATAATTGAACTACTTGAGATATCATTTTTCCTTTCTACCTTATGACCTTATGTAAATAGATATGTATATAGTTTTAGTAATTGCATTTCCTTATTTATAAACTATTCTATTCTTTCTCTTTCATTCAATTCACAATCATAGACAAAATAGAAAAAAGACTGATATGGGAATCCATATAAATGCAGTGGACTAGAAAAAAAGAGATAGGGGTCATTACTATCTAACTAGTAAATAACATATAATTTTTTTTCTTCCATAATGTAAATCACCTGCACTTTTTATTCTATTAAATTATATTTTGGAACCATTATTTGAAACATACATAAAGATTGATACTCATAAACATTACATATGTAGTAGGATCCTCAACCCTTCTTTCTTTCTTGATATATACATACATGTAGCTATTTGCATTTTATTCTACAACTCGATGGATTATATGGAACCCCACATTGCTTGATTTGGGATAAGCTTCAAAAAGACTAGACTATTTCAAAAGTTAGTCAATGATGACCCTCCATGGATTCACTATATAAGCCACCAAAGTTGCAAAAATAAGAGCTTGAATACCACTTGTAAATAATCCAAGAAACATGAGAGGTATAGGTACTCGAAGGCACTAAAGAAACAAGAACAACAACCACTAATTCATTCGTGCAATATATTCCCAAAAGTTGAAAACTAAGAGATAAAGGTTTGGTGAAATCTTCTATAATATTAATTGGTAAAAGTATTGGAGTTGGTTGAATGTATTTCCAAATATCCCAATCCTTTTTACTAAGACCAAAAAATATGCCACCGACATGGGTAAAGCTAAAGCAACAGTAGTATTTATATCATTCTGCCTAACTCCATGATGAGGTAACTTTATGATTTTCCAAGGTAAAAGTGCACCGTTAGAAAAAAATAAATAAGAACATCATTCCAATAAAAGGAACCCAATGACCATACTCCTCTCTAATTTGAGTTTTGCTCAAGTCTTGAATAAACTCAAAGACATATTTGATGAAATTTTGACCATCGGTTGGAATGGTTTGTGGATACTGAACATCTTGATGACTGAACCTAATAAGATAGTAATTACAACCCAAGAAATGATAAGTACTTGGGCATGAATTTGTACACCTCCTATTTGCCAATATAAATGTTTTCCTACTTCTACACCTGATATATCATATAACCCTTTGAGTGTTTTAATAGAACATGGTATAACATTCATTTTGTCTTCTAATAGAAATCAAAATTCAAAAAAGTAATTATTTTAATTCAACCATTTCTTTCTCAATTCATCTATGTTCATTCATGAATTTAAGTTTTTTGAATCGATATTTGGATCCGAGAAATCACAAAAAAAATACCAATCATTTTCTCTTTTCAATATTATTTGATAGTCAAAACATAGTTCAAACTCCAAAAGATGCAAACCAAAATAGTAACAATCAAAGAGAGTTCACCAAAAACAAACTAATCTTCTTCTTTATTCTTCTTAATGATAATAGTAATGATAAGATAATCAACCATTTCTTATTTAACTGGAACAGTCCTCACAAATTGCAGATACTAATTTGGTAAGAAACAATCAAATTGAAGCTATAGCATCATCGTTGGCGGGAATAGAAATATCTACAAGATCTGGGTCATAATTTGTATCAATTAAACAAATCGTCAAAATACCCAAAATGGAACATTCTCAAAGAACCATATATTCTTCTTGTCGATCAATGATAATTACAATATCCCAATCCCATCATATATTTGATCCCACCTAGATATGCTTGTAAGGTAGATAACTTTCTCTTCAACATTGTTGCATCTCCTTTGGGAGACGATTGAATTTCCCCATCTTTTGTTCGTCTTAAGTCCTGAACTTCAAGTCTTGTTTCTATAGTAAACCAATTCGTTAACATACCACCAAGCCATTTTTTATTAACATAATGACATTGAGCCCTTATTATTGCTGATGCTA
Organism: Cymbidium sinense; assembly: GCA_021442155.1. NCBI lineage: Eukaryota > Viridiplantae > Streptophyta > Magnoliopsida > Asparagales > Orchidaceae > Cymbidium > Cymbidium sinense. Next base: position 112,277 of record JAKCPB010001295.1, read on the forward strand.
CTAAATCACTTGCTTTTTATTTGGTGCGAATGATTAAGAATTTTTTCTCCTACTTGCTGCATCAAAAACTAAATCACAAGCTTCTGATAAAAATGAGCAGTTATAGTAAGATTTGTAATATGAATACCCTCACGCTTCATAGAGATGTAAGAGCCATTCTAAGATTTCATTTATTAGTAGCATGACCAAAATGAACTCCTGCTTCTATCATTTCTTCTAAATTGATGTTCCAATATCATCTTCCCATTTCCCACACTTTTTTTTTTCAAATAGATTCATTACCCTATGAAATAAATAATTGTTTTGACGGAACCTTCTACTAGGATTGACCATTGATCTGTGACCCAAACCATGAATTTCTTTCTTTATTTTTTTTCATTGATTAAGAAATCCATAATTGGACCAGAGAGTTAAAGTAAAAAAAATGATCCTCTTGTTAAGAATTAGTAAATTACATTACATAAATGATTGGTCTGATTTCTCATGGAAAGTGTTTGGGGCACAAGAACAAAATAATTCTCTATGGTATAACAAAATATCTCTCATTTCAACTCAAATAGATCCTTCCTTTTAATTTTCAAATGAATGTTTTATCTTGCTTTGAATGATGTACTAATTTATTGAATCGTACCAATGATATTCCCCCCCAACAACATTCTCTTTAAGGCCTTTCAACCAATCAATATGACCTTGTAGAGCAGCTTTTGCTAAAACTCAAGCGCTTGAAAACTCACTAGATATGAAACTTTGAGTATTTAGAGATGACTTCATTATTCTAATATTGCCCGACATCGCTTCATCCAAAACACGCTTCACTTGCTCGCAACAATCCAATAAATTCCCATGTAAAAAAACATTAGACATTCCATCTTCTGAAACCAAAACTCTTGATGTTACTTGACATACAATAATCTCTATATGTCTATTATGGATCTATACCCCTTTGGATCGACAAACCTTTTGGATCTTATTAACCAAAGAGATATGACTTTGGGCTATGGTTAGTTTAGCTCCAATCATGAATCCCCAAGGAATCCCAAGAATCTTTCGGATACATTCATCCCAATCTTCAACTCTTATTTTGAGGTTCATCGATCTTGAATCAATTGAACAAACTTCTAAGATTTGTTCCACTTTTGGAAGACCTTGAGTTATGTCACCAGATCTCAATTTTTCATATATAAATGTAATTAATGTGTCTCCTTTAGAAAAGATTTCTCCATAATGGCCATGGACAGCTGTTTCTGAGTGACCAAATAGGGCTTAGATGATCTTATAACTAAAGAGTCAACATGAACAATGAAAATTTGACCAATTTTTTATGCGATCCATATTTCAATAGACATGCATTTTCACAAAGGAATTGTCCAAGGCTAATTATTGTCCATGCCTCTTCACAAGAATCGTGATGGAGAAAACACCAATTCAAATGGAATGAATTCCAAATGATGTTACTGCATGGATCGGATTATAAATCCTATTATTTTCATCTAGGAAAAATTATTGAAATGGAAGTACTTGAAGCACTTGGAAAGTCTGTTGAAAATTTTCAAGTAAAAAATATTTCTTTTAAAAAGACTTGATTATAAGTTCTTAAATAGTAAGATGAATGAAGATTTACTATTTTAGGCATAATAGTACCTAAAGGACCCAACAAATCCTTAATTGGAGTCATGGGATCCGATCCTTTTGTCGCATTATTATATCTCGAAGTATTGAAGGGACCAATTCGAGAGCAATTGGATGATGACAAAATTATGAAAGATTGGCATTCCTTATTTCGATTCAACAATGTACCAAGAGTTCCCTTATGTTGGGGAAATGATTGAATCTTTGCCTTGGAATCAAAAGGATTTCTATAGATATGATCTAATTCATTATTGGAAATCAATCTTGAACCTGGCATATCATACCTTTTTTGGTATACAAATAGTGGACTTTACTAACTCAATTGATGAAATCACAAGCGCATCATTTGCCATTATTTCAACAAAAGAAGCATGAACCTCTTCTTCTATAGAACTCTTTTTCTTGGTCCCAAGTCAATACTAAGCAAGCTGAACTAATTGAATACTTGTGAGAAATTTCGAATTGACTTACCATTTCCATAAAGTATATAATTGACAATTGTTGGACATTATCCTTTTCTTGCAAGAGATCCCGAAAGAAAAGTGTTGCTAAATTTATTCCATCAACTATTTCATATGTGACTACTAAACCAAACCAAAAAAAGACTTTTTGGTAGGTGTAATGCGTTGGACATAGATCCAATTTTTCAATTTTTTTTGATCCTTTAGAATATTTTTTCCCATTCTGGTGGTATCAAAATGCCATGTGCTAGATATTTTATCCACCTCTAGAAAATGAATATCTCAAAAAGATTTTAGTTCCATACTTTTTTTTCTCCACTTGGACTAATCCACCTACTGACTACTTGTATTTATATTTAAAGCAAGTCATGTATCTACTCCAATGATACTATTATTCCAGACCATTATGGGCCAAGATCCGGTAAGATATGCACTTCCTCAGGAATGAAAAAAAATTGATATACTTTTGTTTGCATTTGGTATTTTGAACTAAATTCTTTTGCTCCTCAATACTTAATCAAATTCTCTTTTTTACAATTGAATCTACTTCATAAATCCCATATTTAGTAATTCCCGCTTCTATATCAGATCATCAAAATAAGCAAGAATACTATTTCTACATAAAATACCATTTATAGGTATTTTAATCGAAATACCAAAATAGGGTATTAGCTTTTTTCTTATTCTTGATCATATTGTAAGGGAATCACTAATCTATTCCTTCACTTTTTCTCCAAGGAATTCTCTTGACGAATATAAGTAGAAGGCTCTATGAGATTCCAATGACCCTTGGTATGATAAGGTTTTGAATAGTCAAGAATTTTCTTATCTTTTTTACCAAAAGTATCCAATAATTTATATTTTACTTGATCATGAGTCAATGAGAGATCAAAGATATATCTTTCTTTGAGAGAAATAGAATTAGTATTAAATTGATCTTGATCCTTGTGGAGTGAAAAATACCCTATCTTGGATCTGCATAGACCTCCTGCTAATATCCATAAATGACTTAGTTTTTGGTAATAGATGAACATTACTATATGTATATTGGCATGATATCCATCGCTGCTCCAATGCAATTCTCCTTCCGAGAATAAATATGTTTTTGAACCCTCTCTTTAAAGATGAATCTCTACAATCACTTGTTCGATTCTAAATATTGATCATTTTGAACTAAAATCAAACTTTTTGTTGGAATATTCACATTATGTATAATATCTTGACTCTCAATAGTTACATACAAGTCTATAAAACATAGAAAGTAGATGCCCATGACAGTAATGTGGGATGACCAAATCCTCATCAAATTTTATTTTTCCATTAGGGAGCTCGTACATATTAGCAAGTCACGTGAATACTCGGTATGAAAAGTTCTTAATGTTAGTTGAGTCCCTAGTTCCCCAATTGATTGACCTGCAATAATGCCTACACTTCTCCCAACTCGACTGTCACCATGAGTAGGACTCACCATAACATAATTGAGATCCAAGATGTACTCCTACAAGGGTTCAATATATATTGGGTGTGCTCAAAAAAGGTTATGAATCGATTAACAAGTCTAATTCCAATATCTTTATTTTGAGTAGCAATGCATCATAGACCAATATAAATATCATCTGCTAAAACATGACCAATTAATGTTTGGACAAAAATCTTTTTTGTCATCCAATTTTGAGGATAGTACCACAATCCGTTCTACGCATAAGTATCTGTTGAATTACTTCAATAAGTCTACATGTGAGGTATCCAAAGATCGATGTTCATACAAAGTATCTACAACCCCTTTGGGCTATAGTAAGAAATTATATATTCTCACAAAGAAAGCCCTTCCCAGTAAATTGCTTTGAATGGGTAAATCAATCATTTATCCTTGAGGATCCAACATTAATCCTCTCATACCTACTAATTGGTGTACTTGAGATGTATTTTCTGTAGCCCCCAAAAAGGACATTAGATGGACTGGATTAGAAGGATCAGTCATCCAAAAATTAGAGTTCATTTCTTGTCTCAAATATTCAATTGTAGCACACCATATCTCAATCGATTCACATAATTTTTCTACCACATGTACATTCCCATAATGATGGTTTTTCTAAAAGAAAACTTTATTATTTTCATCTTGAACTAACCATCCCTTAGAAGGTATTGTTAAAAGATCATCAATTCTAATGAAATAGATGTAGCGGGTCATTGGAAACCCAAAGCCTTCATTTGATCCAGGATATGTGATGTATATGCCATTCATAAATGATCTATTAATCTACTAATAAGTCATTTTATAGCAATTCCATCTATCACTTTATTGTGAAAGACCAGATCAGTCCGTTCATCCATAAGGACCTCCATATTATGATGAGTAGGATTGCATAATGGCCTGGGTCAGTGATTCGAGGACTTCCTTCCTCAATCTTGATTCAGATAGAAATTAAGAAATTATGATACTGGTAAAATTGGAGAGACCCAAATTTCCATGAGTATGGGCATCACTAATAGAATTTCTTAGTTTATATATAGAGCATGAGTTAGATAGCCTATGAGTAGGCCCGCCAAAACCCTTGTATGGCTTCTTCTATTTCTCGATAAAAGAAAGATGACCAATAGTATGAATGTATATACAATGAATTTCTCCTTTTACACTTCCTATTATTTGATAGTGCTTATAAATCTCATTATAATTACCAAAAGATTCATATTGAACTTTGATGGGAACTTCTCTTGAGCCAACGACACGTTGATCTAGTCTCCACTGGAGCCACAAAGGACTATCTAAATGAATTCGTTTTTGCTGATAAGCTCCAAGTGCATCATAAAAACTACAAAAATATAGCTCTTTTGTATACTTAAAGTTATTCTTGTAAACTATTTCCTTTTTTCTGCAATTAGGATTATATTGATTATACCTATTTACAAATACCCTGAGATTCTCACCATAATACATAGAGTCCAATAAGCATATCTTGAGTTGGGTATGGAAATGGGATCCCCAATAGCTAGAGATAAGATTCATATGAGAAACATAAGAATGAGCTGCTTGAGCTTCCAAAGATAAAGGTATGTGAACAACCATTTGATCCCCATCAAAGTCGCATTGAAGCCCTTACAAACTAATGTAAACAAATAGCACACCCTCCACTAAAATGGGTTGGAATGCTATACCTAATCTATGAAGGGTGCACTCTATTCAACAATGATGCCCCCACATCTCTTCTTGAAGGATTTCCCATACAATGGGTTCTTTTTCCCTAATTTTTTAGCAATCTTAGAAGAAATCTTGTCTTAGACCACAATTACAAATGTTTGGAAGAGCTCTATTGCTATTTCTTGAGGTAATCCACATTGATGTAATGAAAGCAAAGGACCAGACAATGATGAATGCCCCAATGACCCATTTACCAAGAAGAGTCTCACAAATCCTTCTTTGCCTTCAATTACAAAAAATGACTTGTAAACTTTATTATGACCATCTCTCATGGGTGGATCCCATTATCAAAAGTGTATCCAGGCCTCTTGTACCAATTTCTTGACACTAATTCCCTGGTGTAGATCTACTTGTTGCTAATAGAGGTAAGAGTATTGTTGATAAATGACTCTTCTATAGAGTTCATTAATATTGAACTCATTAGTTTACCTCCATCTTGAATGATTGGTCTCAACTCGAGGAAGAAGAAAGTAACAAAACCATCCATGGGTCTACATTTGTTCAAGAAAATGTTATGCGCTAAACCCAAAAAATCCTTTCTTCTTCTAATTTTTTTGATCTTCCCATTCATTTCCTACGGACTCTTCGTCTCCTAATTCCTTACATTCTACCAAAGAATTCTCTGTAATAATTTGTAAATCTAAATTAGCTAATTATTCTCTACTTGCCCCTAGATTGGAGAATATGCGTTTTATACGTATACTACCCGAGATAGAGTCCAAATTGAAATGAATCATTATGATTCAACTAGGGGATGTATAATTTATAGACTTCACAGAAAATATTCAAATGATTAGATCATTCTTTGAAACATCCTATTCATAGGGATATAATTTGAAGTTCAAAAATGCAATAAACTAATTTTTGTTTCCAAAAAAATAGATTAATGAAAATAAGGAATGATAAATATGAAAATAAGGGCTTATGTTCATAAAATTTGTGAAAAATGTCATTTGATTCAGAGGTGAAAATTATAGTCATTTCTTCCAATCATAATAGACAGATAGGGTAATCCTTCTCAAGTTCTAAATCAAGAATTTTAAAAGAAAACCCATGTACATGTAAAAGAAAGGATTCATTTTATATTAAATAACTATCCCCATATCTTTCTGATTCTTCTTTCTTTTTATTTTATTCTTATGAATATGATCTAAATATGATCTAATAAAATATGACAAAACCTATAGCAAAATTGGTTTACGTAAGAATGTATGTATTGGTTCATAAATGAATGAACATAGAATACCAAAAGGAGTTATTCATGTTCAAGAGAGTTTCAACAATATTGTAACACATGTATGATCGTGGTTGGGCTGCACTTATGGATTCAAAGGCACAAGAAAAGAGAACAATGCTACTGCCGCAACATTTAATGATATTATTCATACATTAGTTGATCGGTATGCAACGAGCGAAGTTATGATAAAGGGTCCGTCTCGTAAGATGATGAGCCATTCAAAGAAATGTGATGCTATTAAGTTTTTGTATGTGATGTAACACCCATGCATAATGGAGCCTAAAAAAAAAGATGTGTGTAGAAATAATAATTCAAGAGATTCCAAGAGAAATAAATGATTCAATGATCGATCCAATAATCATAAATAAAAAAAATAATATTTTCGAAAGAAGAAGTATCCACTAACACTAAAGTGGAAATGTGTTGAATCAAGAGTAAACACAACATCTTTATTATGGTCATTTATTCTATCCCCGCTTATGAAAGGTGCCAATACCATAGGTATTGCCATGCAAAGGGCTTTACTTGGAGAAATAGAAGGAACATGTATCACATGCAACATCTAAAATGTTCTGCATGAATATTCTATGATAGGTATTGAAGAATTACATGAGATTTTAATAAATTTGAAAGAGATTGTAAAAGTAATCTCTATGGAGTTGGGGGACAACCATTTATCGTGGGACCTAAATACATAATAGCTCAAGATATTATCTCACCATCTTCATACAAATAGTTGACACAAACATATGCTAACGACAGAATCAATTGATTTGTGTATTGAATTACAAATCAAGAGAGGTCATGGATATCATATGAAATCCACAAATGAATCTCACTATGGAAGTTATCCTATAGATATTGTATCTATGCTGCAAAATCATAGTATTCATTCTTATGGGAATGGGAATGAAAAACAAGAGATACTCTTTCTAGAAATATGGATGAATGGAAGTTTAACTCTAAAGAAGCACTTTATGAAGCTAATTTGATTGATTTATTGATTCCTTCTACATGCAGAGAAGAGTACATGAATTTAGAGGAAAATGAAAATAGATGGAATCTACCCTTTTTTTTCTTTCAAGATACTAATCTCAAGAAAAACAAAAAAGGAATTCCATTGACATGTATTTTAATGACCAATAGAATTGTCTTAGACCTATATTGTCTCAAAAGGTCCACATACATTATTGGACCTTTGAATCACAAATAAGAAGATCTTATGAAAATGGAATATTTTGCATAGAAGATATAAAATGATTTGAATTTCTACATGCATTTTGCAATCAATTTACCTAAGAAAAAGTTTTCATTTTAAATCCATTGGAATTTTTAGTTTTAGAATTAGAAATAAAATAAAAAAATAATAATAAGTTTTGAATCTCACACGTCCATATGTTTGTAGAATAGATACATAATAAGATTGATGTATCTAGGGAAGATCAAAAAAGAGGATCTTCCTTAATACCTATGTCATGGTATTTAACTTTGAAAAGACCTAAAGTGAGGGATTGATAGGTAAAGTTTTCCAATACCTAACCAAAGAGCTACTATATCAAAAAAAATATTGTACACACGATGAAATAGATTTTGGAATTTATTGATATTCTACAAAAAAAGGTATTAATAATCCTATTTGTACTAAAACCATTAAAAGAACACCCAATAATTTATTGGGAACTATGCGAAGTATTTGAAATATGGGAAAGAAGTACCATTTGGATAATATTTCCAACGGAGTTGCAAACGGATCCATCGGTTCACCTATCATTGATGGCTCTAACCGCTAAACCACAATCTAGCACAAGTATTACTGAAAAAATATATAAAAGATCATTGGGCCATGGGTTCTCCATAATAATATGTCCCATCCTTTAGCCAATTTAGCTCTTAATACAGATCATTCAAATCAAGTTTCTTTGTTATTTGGATAGGTTAACTCTTGTGGATCCATCCCCAAAAGAACCGACATGATAATTTTTTATCATCTCGGCGAGCAAGAATCAAAAGAATCATAGAAATAGATCCATAGATCATAAATAGGTCCATAGAAGACCTATATTTTATACATATCTACATATATAATGTAGAATGACTCTATGTAATAAACTATTTATCAAATTCCATTTTCAAGTTTCAATGATTCATTATTCATTGCAAATAATTCATTCGCAACAGGAAATGCTCAATATCCAAGTCGCCTTACAAATTTGATCATGATCAAGTGCTTTTGGATTGTCTCATATCTTTTGGTTGGTATTTATCCTCACAACATTTTCGATTGTATTACATAAACAAAATACAAAGTTTTTACTTGTTACTAATATCAGCTTCCTGCTTATTTTAGATCTCTATTATCATGCAAAGGAAATGAATGCTACATACTATAAACAATTTACTAAGATTACTATCCAATTAATATGAAATACTAATAATATCAATTAATTATATAATTATAATATTTAAAAAAAAATCAAACAAAAAATAAATAGAACATTGGATCATTCCCCATCACTTATTCTAGGGATCTTATGAGCTTGTTCATGTATGACATGATTCAAGTATGATCATAGAAAATATTCTCCTGTTAAAACTAGCCTATCATATGCTACATAAAGGGAGAGATGGTTGGATGTGGAACGTTGTGAATTCCAACTTGGTGGATAAAATCATATATCTGGACATAATCAATAGTTCAAGTCACACACTCCCATAATCCATCCTCTTTAGGAAATATACTTCAACTATTGATTAGTATCAAATAAAAAATACTTCAGAATTGAATAGAAGTATCCAAATAACATGCCTTATTTTTTCAATAATACATATTTGTAGCAATAAAAGACTCTTGTTCCTCCATATGATAAATTACAAATATCTATGATCCTTCTCTATAAAGGACCCAAAATACCTTGCTTATGTATCATTGGAAAGTGCATTAACATAAATATGGTAAGAAGAGGCAATACAAAAGTATGTAAACTATAAAATGAGTCAAAGTGGTTTGGCCCACACTTTCCACGTAATAATTCTACCAAAGGTGATCCTATTATAGGAATAGCTTCATATGCATGTTATAAATTTTCTATAATAGCCAATTTAGTCCGGTAAGGAATAACTAGTTAAAAGATGGTCAATACTGTAGAACTACCTCTATAACCTGTTAATTCAAGGTTTTAAAACCTAAGATACACAAATATGTGCAAGATCATCATTAGAACCATCATACTTGCGACCATCGATGATGATCAAATTAACCAACCAAAGTTGGCCTGTCATTATGTATTGAATAAAGGAAAAAGCCTCTTGTAATAATTGGATGATAGTAAAGGTCATACCAAAACTAGTACTTGTAAAAAAAAGTAATCCCCTAAACAATAAAATATATTGACATGAGGAGGAACATATTTACTAGTTATATCATCTATAATTGCTTGAATCTTGAGACATTCCTCGAACCAATCATATACTATATTGAGATAGGTAAACCAAGAAAGACTCCCCTCTTAGAGTATATATGAAAATTTCATCTACTCAAGGAAACACACAAATACTTGGTTTAAATGGATATGGAATAGAGAGTTTCAAACTCCTTGTAGCTTAGCCACTTGACTTGATTTGACCCAAAGATACAAAGTAAGAAAAATCTAGAATCTCTTCTTTGTGATGATAATGCCAAGAAATACAATATCAAGTTGGCTCATCTATCTTTCTTTATGTTAATCGTGACAGGCCTCTTGAGTCTTCTCTTCCCTATCTTTTTTTTTTCTTTTTTTTGATAGGAATTCTCTTGAGACCCTATGAATCAATTGAAACCTCGATTCATACTAGAACCATGATGATTTAAGAAAACCAAAGCTAAACTCAAAGGATTTCTAAGTAAAACCATTTGATCATCACTTCTTTAATGAATGTAATAACTCAACAAAATCTAGAAAGAGGTTTCAAGTATGAAGGAAAAATTGTTTGATTTAGAAAAGACCTATTTCCTATTTCCATTTTTTAATCCATTTGTGTCCAATAATAGGTATGAATCATAGTTCAAATATTTCTTCTTGATCTATTCTATATAGTCCATGCTCCAAAGACTAGAATAAATACCGATGAGGTAGAATCATCTTGATAGAGATAGGTCCATTCTTGTATTATCAATAGATCAATTATAACAAGTCACAAACTCATATTCCGTAAAATGAAATATCAAAATAAATAAACTTTGAACTACTAGAATGGTCTATAAATCCAAGTCTTAGGTAATCTTAAGTTGAAGTATTAAGTATCTTAAGCATTAAAGTATAAGTAAAATAATCTTTTTGATTGAAAACTAGGACTTACTAGTTTTTATGAACTAATTAATTGAAATTCCATCCAAGAAAGCATGAATTATAAATTTCTAAAATAATAGATAAAAATATTGCAAATGGAGCTATCGCAACTCCCATAAGTGGTGTAGTCCCCCACTCTGGAGCTACTTTTCCATATTCTGAATTGAATGGTTTCAATAAACTCCTTATGCTAGTTGATCTTGGCCCGGATCTAGAATTACTCTCAATAGTTTTTGTAGCCATAAGTCCTCTTTCATCATGAGTTTAAATCTGTTGACTTTGTATACCATTCCATTGTAGTTGTAAATAAACACCATTATCGTGATCCTTTGTGAGCTTGAAATTATCAAAAAATGGAAACAACAACCCTAGTTGCCATCTCCATATCGGTTTACTTGTAAGCTTTATGGTATGCCTTATATACGCTTTTAAAACCCTCTCAAAAATTAAGATATCCCTTCAAAGAACATGGGACTAGTTGAAGTAATGAGCTCCAATATTAATATGGGGCTCATTACTTCAATAAAATAATGAAAAATCATTTCATTTTTTAGTTGGAACTTTAGGTGGTTCTCAAAAAAAATATAGCAAAAAAATTATCCCTAAAGTCAAACTAAGAGGAATATATAAACCAATGCTTCCATAGATTTGATCATGGTTTACAATTATAGCTTCCACACCTATTCATTTTGGATTATTTACTAAAGAAATTTGAATTTAAGATTTACAATTTACTATTCTTACTAACTATTACTATATATATAGTATCCATATATAGATATAGTCATTCATATCTTATTACTATTTGATTATATTCTATTTATACATAAAAATATAGAAAAAAAAGATAACTATATGAAATATAATGAAATATCTAAATACTAGAATAAAAGAAAAAATAGAGGCAAAAGATGGCAAAGGAATTTTGTATCAGACTACTTGTCTCCTTGTAGTTGGATCTCCAAGTTTTGGAATGCTCCAAATTCCACTTGAGCATCCAAATGGATCAATACTAGCAAAAAACATCTATGAAAAGGTTAAGGCAGCCAAATAAAAAGAAAAGCAAAGCAAATGTAGCATGCCCAAAAGTGAACCAACCCCTTGGACTACTACAAAACACCATCGATTTCAAAGTCCGGTCTAATTCAAAATCTCACCTAATTGGGCATCTAGCATATTTTTCAAATGGGATCACTATAAATGACTCCATTGAGTTCTCCACCACAATTCAAGTTCCCCTACTTGTTCAACACTATACTTGGATTATGCCCTTTAAAAGGAACATCACAATTCCATCTCCATCTACCAAAACTAAAAATGTTTCAAAAGGTAGAGACATGATGTACAAAGAGTTCACCCTTCTTTATCTCTAAATATGGGTGCCCCAACCACCCAATAGCTATTCCATCCCCATTATCCATTGAGCTGCTCAATAATCCTCGATAAGCTCAAATTTTCAAGGCTACCAACTCTTTGATATATTTCTTGTTAGTACCCGATCCCAGATAATGAGTGGGACCAAATAATTTGATTGGAGTAGTTGTAACCATACCACATAGTTCCAAAGAACTAAAGCTACAAAAAAATAGCAATACTACTTGGAAAGCACACTTTCAATATTACCCATGCATAATCCTTTGTATAAACGTTGAGGTGGATGACACTAAGATGGAATAGACCTAATATGCCCAATGTACTCTGCAATATGATGAGAAGCTATTCTGGAACAAAAAGGATCAAAACCTTCCACACCCCACTTGGATTTAAAGATTGTACTTTTCTTATCCATAAGGAGACACCCATATACCAGGACCATATAATCCTATTACATGAAATGCACCAAAGCCAAAGCAAGCAACTCCTAAGAGAAATAAATGAATTCCAAAGATCTTGGGCAAATCCAAAGAAGGTTTTTGTATGTTCATCAAAATATTTCTAGGTCCCAATACACCCAATGCATATAAGAAGCACAAGCAAAACAAAATATGTCTTCACCTTCATAACTCAAATGCAATTCATTATAGTTCCTCTTGATATATTCCAACCCCCTGAATTGGTGAGTCATGAAGGGTATAATGAACATGCCTTGTCTCCATATTGGATCAAGAACAGGTCAGGGATCAAAAGCTAATTCATATAGAGCCATCAGGCCCAACCAAAACTAGAGTTGTATGCATTATATGGACAAAAGTAATCGACTGGGATCATTCAATACAATGGTATGAACATGATACCAAGGCAAACCCATGTAAATACCCTTTTAAAAAAAGAAATAGACATTATGTAACTTTATCGCATTGGAAAAGACTATGTATTTCACCTATTTGGTAGATTTTTTATAGGAAAGAATTAATATTTATTTGTATTCTCTTCTTTTATTTTTTAATGAAATAGAATTATTTCTATTTCTTTCTATTTAGAAGAACAAATAGAAATAGATCTTATTCTATACCCAATAAGTACCAATACAAATGGGAGGATTTTAGGGAAAAATGCATAGATACTTTTTTAGAATTCAAATCATTCAACAATTGGTGATCCCATCGATCCCTTTGTTACAATCTTTCTTTATTCATTTTATATTCCTCTATGAACCTTCCAGTTCTATATATATATATATATATATATATATATCTAGTATATAGATATAATATTAAGTTCTATTTTATAGAATCTAAATAAGATTCTAAATAGAAAGAAGATTAAAAGATATAAAAATAGAATATAAGAATAGAAAAGAAAGAGACAAAATGATGAAGACAATAAAACCATTATTACATTTCCATATTAAAGTAAAATATAGTACTTCATTTTTTTCTTTATCTTAATGCCCTTGGTGTTCCAAAAGTACCTTTTGAGTCACGGAGAGGAAGATGCAGCTTGGGTTGACGATAGTGTGACTTGTCGATATTGGTCATATGGTATTTCTCCATTATCTCCCTCGACGAGTATTCTTTCCCAATCCAATAAATATATATTCATTTATTGAACCATCAATAATTGAGCGAAGCACAATAATTCCTATTGGGGATCAATTTTATCAATTAAAATAATTGATGGTTTACTTGACTGAATAAAAGAAAGTATCCAGGCTCCGTTCAAAGAATACCAAATTGTAAATGGTAAGAGTAAAAGTAATAGAATGGGAGTGTAAATGTAATAATTGAAATAAAGAATATAAAAAAAATTTCATTAAATTCTTAATAATTTATTAAATTCATTATTAATGAAATAGAATATAACTTACTATAAGAGAATCTATTTTGTAGAATATATAATAATTACACAATTACTGCTTGTATCATAGACTATTATTAGACTTACTATAGGGATAATCTTAAACTGCCTACCAATGGAGTAGTATGATGAATACATTGAATATTTTTGGGAAAGGTATGAAAAATTGAAAAAAAAAAGAAGTGGTACTGGAATCATTTGACCTATATGCTCAAATGGAATTCAAGCAAATCTTCCGGTAGAACAAGAACCTAAAAGAATTGAAAGGGCCCATTGGGAACAAGAAAATGACATCGTAATTTGAATTTTGATGAAACAATACATCAATGAGAGGTTAGTTCAATAAGTTCATAAAATTCTTTGATTTTCCACATTATAGAATATAGGGAAGGGGAAGGAGAGCAAAACTCATGTTAAAAAAAAAGAAATAGGATTGGAATCGACACATTGATTTTTTTGCAATTCTTTCAAGTATGCATCAAAGGTGCGGTTCCTCAAGGATACAATTTTCCCTAATCAAGACTTCATCGAGAAAGATTACTTTTTTTAGGCCAAGAGGTTGATAAAGATCTCAATCAACTTGTTGGTCTCATGATATATCTCAACATAGAAGATGATACTTCTTTATGTATTTATAAATTCTCCAGATGGGTAATACCAAGAATATTTATGATACTATGCAATTTGTGTCATTGGATGTACATACAATATGTATGGGATTAGCCACTTCAATGGATCTTTCATTTGGTCGAGGAGAAATTACCAAACGTCTAGCATTCCTCATGCTGGCCAATGAGTTTTATTTGAGAAAAAAGAATACTATGCCTTCACAGTTGAATATGAATCAAATAAAGAATAAGTAATAATAGCATGGCAATTTGATGATATGAACAAACCTTTATTATTTTTTCTAACATGAGATTTTGTATCGAGATAGTAGTATGAAAGAAGGGTTATTCCCAATTTGATTTTATGTGTCAAGCAAGAGTCAATTTTAGCATCATAAACCATTATTCTTCCACACCAGAAGTCTATTTCTTAGTTTTATGTTATGAGAGTTAAAAAATGGAAAAATCATTTGATCCTTCTTGGATCCTATCAAAAAAAAACTTTGGGATTGCTAAACCACAGATGAGATAAATATATAAAGCAATAGAACCATCATAGTATCTTTTTAACTACTATGAAAGGAAAGGTGGTAAATGGTTCATTTAATGATTTGATAGTTCTATTTATTCTTTTGATATAATAGCTTCTATCAAAAGATAAATTCCATTGCAACCATATGCAATGTACAAAATGCCCGTATGGTTGTTTAATTCTATTTTTTATTGTTTTGATTCCCCTTACTTTAATACTTTAACCCAATCATGCAATATATAGATAGAAGAACCATTCATGATGTTATATAAATATCATCAGGGTTATGATTAACCAACCTCCTAGTTCTTTTTACGAGGCACAAGCAGGGGAATTTATTCGAAGTAGAAGAACTATTGAAGCTTCGTGAAACTCTCACAAAAGTTTATGTACAAAGAACGGGCAACCCTTTATGGTTTATATCCGAAGATATGGAAAGGGATGTTTTTATGTTAGCAATAGAAGCCCAAGCTCATGGCATCGTTGATCTTGTAGCGAAAAAAAATGATAATACTGGGGATTACATATAAATATAAGAATTCCTTTTAAAAATTGGAATTTCCCGTGTGAATAGAAATCATTCATAATCATCAACCATCAAGTTAAGATCGATCTAAACCAACCCACTCTATTCTATCTAGAATGAGATTCTATAGACACACCATGCCAACCATTAAATAACTTATTAGAAATGCACGATAGCCAATAAGAAATGTCACAAAATCTCCCGCTCTTTGAGGATGTCCTCAACATCGAGGAACATGTACTAGGGAGTATCACTCGTTCAGATCATGAGTTTGAAAAATGTAAAAGTTTTTTATAGTATCAACAACCACTACCAATGAATTAGGATAGATATAATGAAAGATGGCCTTTTAATTGACTAGTATCTAAAAATGAAGATCTATAATCTACTTAATTATGTTATGAATTTATGGTTTCTATTGTGCAAATCCAATCACTCCATTTGAGATGAGAAGGAATTCTCCATTGGTAACAAATAGTTATCCATTAAGGAGGAAAAAGGTTATGCTCCCTTTTCTTGAAAAATGTAATATCTACCTAGCCAACTTTGAATAAAATGTCATCAATATGGATAGCTTTTTTTTGTGAAAAGGACTATTACTTTATAATTAGAATTGAAAAGAATTCTAATTGAAAAATGAATGGGTAGAGAAAGAGTGTGAACTATACAAGTTCACGATAAAATTTGATGAAATGAAAGAAGAGGCTGTGTATGAGAGGACCTCACCATTTCAAAAGTTACCATAGAAATGAGGAAACCCACTATTCTTTTATATTTAGTAGTATTTTAATTTCTTATTTCCAGGTGAGATACCTTGAAGAAAGAAAAAAATCATGGTCCGGAAGGTCATAGTCGCAAAAACCATTTGAATTTATATTTTATATATTGGAAGAATCCATTCTGTTATTAATTGACCAGAGGAAAAGGATGACTGAAAGAAGAGAAATCAATTAGTTATTCAAGAAAATTTCATTTGATTCAATGACTAGAGTTAAATGAGGATATTCAGCTTGGAGATGTCGAAAAAAGATTTGTTTATTTGCATCAACCTTTATAGGGGCTCATTCAAGACTTACTCGAACAACTACTCAACAAAGAATGAGATCTTTGGTCTGTTCTCATCGAGATAGGAGCAAAAAGAGAGATATCTCATTTGTGGATCACGGATAAATGGTAACTCGTGAGGATGGCTATTCTATAGTTATAGCCTATTCATCCACAATGCAAGAGACAATTGCTTCAATTGTAAAATACTTGCACAAATAGCCCTATCAAATAAGAATTATTTTGATATTATTTTAAATAAAATCATTAATCAAAAATAAAAATAAAAGAATATAAATCAAATAAAGGAATAAAAGAATCTTAATTATTATACAGGAAATAAGAATGATTGAAATAGGATTTCTCGTAGAATGGACTCTAGGAAGATAAAAGAAAATGAAATGAAGATTTGAGTAGTAGGAATAAATGAACATCTTTCAAGAAAAAAGATTTCTTCCCCATTTTTACTTTTTTTTATAATTTTAGAGTTTATAATACAAGAATCAAATCTGGATTCTAGTTTTTTAGCAAAAAATTCATATTAATATGAGCTTGAGTTCTGATTGGACTTTTGAAGAGTCTATCTATTTATTTTTGGTTCTAGGACCAGTAGTTCTAGGGATCGACTCCACTCTCTCCAATTGTTTCTCATTATTAAGAAAAGGTAATAAAGATAAAGCACGAGCTTATTTTATAGCAATTATAATTAATCATTATTATTTCAAAGTTAACATATTTGTCCATTTAGATAATATTTTTCCTTGTTCACTAAGAAATTGACTAATTAAACTCATGTTTCTATAATCGATTCGATCCCTCGATCCGATTGGGGGTAAATGCCTATGAAAGATCGCTTGGATTTACGAAAAGGTTGTTTGGATTTATCCATGGTTTGTTTATTCCTTCTATATATCTATATAAAAGAATCTATAAAATAGAATACTTTTTTATTCATTTAATTAAGATTCGACCAAAATAGGATTTGGTTTGTATTATATATGTTAAGATGTAAAGTTCTTAGTCTTCCCACTACTTGTAAAAATAACACAAGCATTCTGTTACATCTATTTCTTTATTTCCCCATGAATTGTAAAATTTTGACAATATCGAAAAAAATTTCTAGATTCTAGTCGATTGGGTGTATTGTGTCAATTATTTTGAGTAATATATTTAGAAATGCCCGGTGATTTTTTATTGACACCCTTTTGATCACAACAAGTACATTCCAAAATAACTATAATTCTAATATCTTTACCCTTGGCCATGAAACTCCTTTTCATTTTGGATCGACTTCACTTTAGAACTCTCTTCATTTTCTTTTTGATCCAAACCAAAGAAAAAGAAAAGAAAAAAGAATCTATATTCTATATCTATACTATATTAACTATATTAATAAAAGTTATTAACTAGAAATGGAATTTATAAATATTTTTTTCTAATTCTAATAATTCAAATGACTTCTAAGTATATAATCTAAAAGAATTACTATTAATTAATATAACTATAAAGAAAAGAGTCATATTCATTAATAGAATAATATTACAAATTGTAATTAATTAATAAAACTAGGAATTCTTCTATCCTAATCTCATATCTTCTTCTTCTTTCTATGTTAGAATTTTGTGGAACCCTAGACGGATCCACATTTCCATTTATTTTCCCAAAAATTCTATCGTATTGACCGAGGTTCGATACACTCTTTCTCTTCTTTTGAGAATAGAAAAGAAAAGGAGGCTTGGAGCCATGTTACATAGAATTGTATCTCAAATCTTCTTCATTTTCACTGATCAATAAAAGAATTCAATCAAGATGAAAAAAGGGGAATGAAGGCATCTAGAAATAAATGATTAATTTCTATCAATAGATCTACTAAAGACCCAAGCCATAGATTGGTTAGCACAGGTTTTGTTGAGAGATATGTTTTTATATCTCGCATTGAAAATCCTCCTTCATCTTATATACATAATTTATAGTATATTGTAATACATATATAATCTCTAATACATAGATCATCCCGATATTTGAATTTTAGTTCAAGATTATTTATTTTTGCTTGAAATGAAATTATAATTAGGAATTACTAACTAAAATGCATATATGTACAATGATCCAGATTCCATTTTGTCACCCTCTAAAAAATGATCAAAAAAATTATCTACCTATCTATATAGAGATAGTAGCAAAAAAGAAGGATGTGGAAAACACATGGATTTTATACAATGGACATTGTACAACAAACTTTAGAAGGGATGTAGAGCTTTTGGTAGCGTTTGTTTTGGGT
This sequence comes from Cymbidium sinense, assembly GCA_021442155.1. Taxonomy (NCBI): domain Eukaryota; kingdom Viridiplantae; phylum Streptophyta; class Magnoliopsida; order Asparagales; family Orchidaceae; genus Cymbidium; species Cymbidium sinense. The sequence goes on from JAKCPB010001295.1 coordinate 131,356, forward strand.
ACAAAATGTCAAAGTTCAAATCCATCCCTACCTATTCTTTCTCCTATGGAGTTAGAGGGATTCATTGAATAAGATCGGAAATTTTGGACATAATTTTTCATTTTGCATACTATATGCACAAAACCCTGGGTTAAAAAAATCCTTTTCTTTACAATCGTATCTACTTTTATAGGATATAAGAAAGCTCTTAGTTCGAGAGAACGCGGTCTCCAAAACCGATGTGTAGGTTCAAATCCACAGTGTGATTTTGTTATGTTGTGTCTAAATAACTTAACAAAACAAAGTAGAATTGCAACTTAAATTTGACCTCCTACAAAGAGGAGGTCAATAAAAAAAGAGATGTTACTTAATCAAAGGTCCAACCGATCACCGCATATTGTAAATATGTTACAAATAGTCCTATTAAAGTAATATGAATTAGACCTAAGATGATTCCAAATAAAAACTTCAATCATTTTGATTTGCTTTAGGGAATAAAAAGAGAGGTAAGACCTATCCCTAAATATTAATCAATTATCCATGAATCTCAATGACCATGAATTGGCGTTGACATGGGAAGAAACTATACACGAAATGAAATATTATGAGAGGCTTTGATTTTTATTTTTTGAAATTGTTTATTGAATTTCATCCATTAGAAACAAAATCTTAGATTTGTATAAAATAAAGAAAAAGAGTTCCATTTTTCTCATCCATTTTTTTATTTTCATATGGTAAAATACAAGAAAATAACCATAGATTACTCTAGTAATCTATGCCACTCTCACTAAAGTCCATATCTATGCAAATAAGATATTCCTATAGAATTTGTGTTTTTGTTGCAACCCGACAAAGAGAATGCTCTTCTGAAATCATAGGACTATGTATGTCATGCATATACCGGGATTGTAGTTCAATCGAGAGCCTGTCAAGGTGGAAGCTACTTGGTTAGTCCCGATTTGATGAATTAATCAACATCTCCCTCAAGGTGGTAGCTGTAGGGTAGATAGTATTTCTTTTATCATATCATGGAGATTGCAAAAGAAGGCCCAACAAGCGCCTCATGAAAGTTTCAAAAAGAATCCCTATGACTAACTTAAGAATCTGCAATGACTACGCAGGCTTAGCTCTTATAATAAGGTGTTCACCACTTGTTGGTATTTTATTAGTATCCTCCTGAAATCTTTCTAGTATCATAGTCAATTAGGAATTCATATTCCGCCATAGCTTTTTAATACATGTGAATAATAGAAAGATTTCATGAGTTGAATGATAATTCTCAAATCATTTAAAGATTATTTCCAAAGTAACATGGCATGATTCTCTCGCACATGAATGTCTATCTCATCTCCTAATCAAATGCCCGGCATGATATGATGATCATAAGCTATGTCCTCCATCATGAGGTCGAATGAAACTATCCATGGAATCATTATTCTTAATCGAGACTCAGGTTAAGCTCCATCTTGGAACCATCATGGGGTTAAGAGTAAAGCATCCTGAGGTTGGTGCATCTCATTGGGCATGGAGAAACATTGGGAACCCCAATATTTTTTTTTAGGGCAATTTTGTTTCCCCCTCCCAAAGATAGCTTCACTTCTGGTTCTTGAAAGATTCAACTGACTTCTCCCTTCTTCATGGATCTAGGGAAAATGGAACCGTCTAGTAGTTGGGAAGCTAGACATCAAGGTTATAGCTTGATGAGGATAACTAAGCTGACACGCCGAAGTTGGCTGCTAGCACAACAGGGTGGTGTCTTAGTGCAATGCAGGCGCACGCGCGGTAGCATTCATGGTGGTGTTCAGGATTCCAATGTACAATGTCCAAGATCAAAATGGCTGCAGACCACTACCATCCCATTCTAAGTGAGTTGAGCGACCATCTTATCCACTAAAATGTGTCTGGGTTGAAGCATATTGACCTCATTTTTAGGATGAGCTCTCAACCCCTCCATCCTAAACATAGTACTTCTCTTAGACTTTAAGAGTTCCTTAGTCTTAAGACACATCTAGTGATTAGATGGACACTCAACCTAGTCCTAGAGACTTAGAACAGTTGGCCATAAGAATAGGTCATGCCTTAAGGGTGTTAGTAAAATTTTCCTACCCTTAGCTTGAACCACTCCCCACCTTCCTTCCTTCAAGTCAAACTCCAAATCAATCTTATTTGATTTTCTCCAAACTCAAATCAATGCCACATGATTGAAATCCATGATTGATACCCATGAATGAAATTTCAAATTCCAAATTTGTCCTAAGTCCTTAATTCTCTCTTAAGGACTTAGCAAAAATCATCTTCAAATCAAATCAAATCCTTGAAATTTTCTCATAACTCATTTACATTCTCATTTATATTCACATATATAAATAAAAAATTCAAATCAATCAAATAAAATTCCAAATTCAAATTCTAATTCAAAATCTTTTTTTAAGTCTTTAATTTCCACCTTAAAGACTTAACCTAAATCATGTTCAAATCAATTCAAACTCATTAGATTTTCTTACAACCCATTTATATTCTCATTTATATTCAGATATATAAATGAATTCTAAATTCAAATCAATCAAATCAAAATCCAAATTCAAATTCCTAATTCAAAATCTTTTCTATGTCTTTAATTTCCACCGAAAGGACTTAGCCAAAATCATCTTCAAATCAAATCAAATCATTGAAATTTTCTTACAACCCATTTATATTCTCATTTATATTCACATATATAAATAAAATATAAATTTAAATCAAAAATCAAATCCAAATTCAAATTCCAAATTCAAAATCTTTTTAAGTCTTTAATTTCCACCTTAAAGACTTAACCTAAATCATGTTCAAATCAATTCAAACTCATGAGATTTTCTTATAACCCATTTATATTCTTGTTTATGTTCACATTTATAAATAAAATATAAATTCAAATCCAAATCCAAATTCCAAATTTAAAATCCTTCTTAAGTCCTTAATCCCCTCTTAAGGACTTAGCCAAAATCATCTTCAAAGCAATTCAAACTCATGAGATTTTCTCATAACTCATTTATATTCTCATTTATATTCACATATATAAATGAAATATAAATATAAATCAATCAAACTAAATCCAAAATTTAGTTCCAAAACTCAAAAATTCTTTAATTTCCACCTTAAGTACTTAGCCTAAATCATCTTCAAATCAATTCAAACTCATGAGATTTTCTCATAACTCATTTATATTCACATATATAAATGAAATGTAAATATAAATCAATCAAACTAAATCCATTATTCAATTCTAAAACTCCAAAATTTCTTAAGTCCTTTAAATTTCCTCTTAAGGACTTAGCCAAAATCATACTTAAATTAAATCAAATTCATA